>JBBPLV010000020.1:0-71531 GCA_038089975.1 Boletellus ananiceps | reverse complement strand
CATATATTTTTAGTGTCTGGACGATGTCCTTGAGTGACAAATCTTTCCTCTGCAACATTTGCGTGATATGTGCGCGGATCTACGAACGATCAACTTGAATCAAGGAAGGGAGCCTGTTCGCACTCGAACAACTTACACCGTCATCTTCCATCGAAATCCAAGCCAGAATGTAGTCCAAGGTCTGTAGGGTGAACAATCCCCCGTCTAGACGACGCATATAGAACAGATCCTCGTCTTCCGGACCAATCACATCGCCTTCAGCCAGCAAGTCCTACGGGGACTTGGTTTGGATCGGCCTGTCTTCGCAACCCAAGCTGAACGTACCTTTTTCGCATCTTCGATCTCTGCATCGATAGATTCCAGGCGGCTGAGCGCTTTTTCTCGTGTCTCCAAAAGCTTGTCCACCTTGGCATAGTCAGTCTCAACAAATTTTGCTAACAGACGCATTCGGTCTATCGAGTCAGAAGGGAGATTTGAGAGCAAGGACGAGATGATTCCCAGAATATGGGAAATGTCCTCTGGAGCTGGTGCTGTCACCTTATGCTTTTTGGAGACCTAAAGCAGCTTATGTAAGTAGCAAATCAAAATTGCCTGACCCGAATGAACCTTGCCCATTAACGCTGAAAACAGTGTCTTGAGCCCCAAGGCCTCGACGAAATTGGAGCACAACTCGGAGCCCGCTGGTCCCGACATGGCGTAATCCAGCGACTTTATTGACCGAGACTTTGATTGAAGCTTCTCTCTGAGCGAGTGTCAGTAAAATGGGGAAAATACCACCATCACATTACCAACTTCATCATCAATATCATGAGGTCCACGCCTTCGCTGGCCAGGAAAAGCGACTTGACTTCTGGCTCCGCTAATGCTGAGCACAAAGCGTCAAACAAATTCTCCATGAATTCCGTTTCGTCCGCGTCTACGGGCTCGCGATATCGAAATTGCTGGTCACCGAATGAGACTTGCACATATCCTCAACTTGGCTGTCGCTCACTGAAAGCACTTTGAGGATAACCTCGACACCGTCTTTCTTGCCAAGTTCCAGTCTGTTCGGAACACTGCTCTGGAGCAGAATCGAAAGCAACTCTGCAGCATAGCTTCGATTCTCGCCGTGGGCCTTTGATTGGATACGTTCCAATAGCCAATTCATTATTTTTGTTTTAGAGACGAGTTGCACAGATAAGTCGGGAATGAACCCTAATATGTTCTCGAACACACCTACAATTGGGCTCTCAGCACTTCCCTCCAGTGGGTAGTAAAGCTCTCACCCAAAATGTGAAAGACACCTTGTCTGTCCGATTCCTCTTCCTCATTGAGTCGAGAGAGGTTGTCAACGAGTAACTCGGGCACCGAATTTTCTACCTGAAGGTGTTTTGTCACTGTATGAACACTTCGAGAATAACCCGAACTACCAATGATTCAATAAGCATTTTGAGAGCGGGCTGGTTGTCTTGCTCAGACTCGTCTCCTTCACTGCCAACATCCTCATCGGTCAATTCGTGGAATACCTCGACTGCGTCAATGACTATGTCGATGTTCTCATGACTGAGCAACCCAACCAACAAGGACACAATCCCAGAGCGGACCATCTCTGGATATGCAAGAGCTGGGGACTGTGCTAAGGGCAGCAAAGACTTGATCGAACTATCAAGGTCCGCTTCCGAATCAATGAATCTACTCGGGAAGATGAGCCATGCACAACGTGTCGCGTGAAAAACCCACTTTGAGGGGTCGTTTGGGTACTTTGATCGCTGATCCTGGTTCTTATTGACTGCGCGCTCCAACCGCAAGAGTATCCGCCGAATACTGGTAATCGACACTTCTTCTGCCTGGAAACAAGAGCCCGGTGACGACGGCCATCAACATGCTCAACGCGAGGGAGAACGCACTTCGTCTGACACCCCGTCCCTTTCTGCTCTCTCAAAGACGCTCAGTATTTCTTTTTGTTCGCTTGTGAGTCCGCCACCGTAAAAGCGGCCTTCCTCGTCCTCTTCCACATAATAATCCGCATCCCCACCAGGTGCAAACGACATGTCGACATTGTCCTTAGGTGCGTCTTCCACTGTGGGACGTCTCGAGTTCGAAACGTTAGGCTCGACCTGTACCTTGGGCTCGGGCAATGAAGCACGCGGACTGGCAGACTCGTCCAGCCTCATTTTCTTGAGCATTTCCGGGGTTGGGTTGTCCGGCAGCTTTCGCTTGGAACTTGCAGGAAGTTTAGGCACCTAAGTCATGGCTTCCTGATGAGCGAAGGTACGAACGTTACCAAAAGACTAGCCTTGAACAACTTGTCGATGTCCATATTGTGATATATGTAAAGCTATATCATGAATGAAGGAAGCAAACCGGCAACGTTTACTTTTCACCTACATGACCTAAGCATCCACAGTCCAAACTCTCAATGGAGGCATGGAAGATACGGTCGTTTATTACAGTACATCTAGGGTAGGTACACAAGATGGTCTCGAATGTTGGACCTATAATTGTCCAAGGATGTCCAGTCTCATCCACATTGCAGTACCAGGTGTGGCATTGGGATGGCGTAGAGCGTGAGCATGGCTCGAGATTCTAACGACCCAACGTACTTGTTGTGCATCCTCCGTAGCTTCCTATAGGGCTGGTATCAGTATGGCTTGCGGCGATTCTTCTTCAAATCCTTCTCCAGCTGCTTTGCCTTCCTGTGTCCGATCTCTACAGGTCGGATGGCTGTATCGTCCGCCTTTTTAAGCTTGACTGGACGATTACCCACATACTTGCCTACTCACCACTTGAGTAGCCGTATCATAATTACATAAGTGTTATTAGGCTTACCATCCATTTCTTTCCATGCTTTCAGGAAATCCTCTGGATCTGAGAAGGCGACAAAGCCATATTTTGCCTACACACACCGTTAGCGTTCAATGATGATGTGATGTAGCAAATATGTTGACCTTCTGACTCAACCTATCTCGGATGACGCGGGCCTTCTGGAATGAAGGGTATTTATTGAAGGCATTGGCAAGAACGTCGTCAGACACATCATTGCTGAGGTCTCCGACGAACAAACGAAACCATGCTGGAACATCATTAGCAAGAAAACATGCAAGAAAGTAGACGCAAGACCGACATGGGTTCCACTCGAGCAGAGTCTGGTCCTCCCACACCTTGCCACCGCCCTTCCGCAAGACAGTCGTCCTCTTCCCTCCTTTGGCAAGCTTTCCACCGGCTCCTCCACGTTTATCGATCATGGCGCCCGGCACGTAGACGCTCTGTTGTGCAAGGATACCAACGTCATATTCATAAGCATTTGCGGGGACCGGAGCACTGTGCGCAGAGGAGGACCCTGCGATGGGGTACATCGGACCATTGTATGGCTGATGGTAGGGGTTGACATCGTAAGCTGACTGTTGCTGACTGTAGTAGTGCGACGGATCCATCGGTGACAAAATAAAGGCTGACCAGTCGTGGTCGCACCGGATAAGTCCCAAAATTATGTAATAGACTACTCGACACAACTCAATATCAACATGATCAAATAAAATCCATCCTCCGTATACGCGAGATTGAGTTAACTCGTCGCCGAAGGCGTTCCCAAGTGACTTCAAGGTAAGTTTCACCTCTACTCCGGTATTATGGTCCTTGTATGTCAGAAAGAGCTTTCGGGGGTCATTTAACTGTTGTTTCGCGTTTTGAGGGGGTGGATTATGAACGGTGCAATGAGATGATGACCCTGTTCGCTCATCCATCCCCTACAGATGCCGTTTGTTAAGAACGTCAAGTCAGACGCATACTTCTCGCGTTTTCAAGTCAAATACCGTCGCCGCAGAGAAGGAAAAACGGACTGTCAGTTTCCGCACTGATCGTACACCTTTCATCCTCACAAGTCCCTAGACTACGCCCGCAAACGACTCGTCACGCAGGCCAAGAATAAATAGTATGCATTCATCTGCTCATGCACTCTTTTACCTAACGCCATCCAAGCAATGCCCCAAAATACCGTCTAGTTGTCCGTTTCACCAACAAAGACATCATCGTTCAGATCGTCTATGCACGTCTTCAGGGCGATTTTGTACTGACTGCTGCTCGGTCAAGAGAGCTCCCAAGATATGGAATTAATCACGGTCTGACAAACTGGACGGCTGGTATAGTTTTTGAGACAGATAGCAACATCCGTGCACTGATGGCTTTTAAGCTTACGCAACAGGTCTACTCTGCGCTCGCCGCGCGCTAACCAAGCTCGGTCTTGCAGATAAATATGAAGGTGTTACAGAACCTGACGGCACGTTGAAGTTGACAGAAGCTCTCGACGATGAGGACGCCCCTCGCCCCTTCAAGTGCTACCTTGATGTTGGCTTGAAACGTACCTCTACTGGCCACCGCGTGTTCGGAGCCTTGAAGGGCGCGAGTGATGGTGGCATATTTATCCCTCACTCTGAAAGGCGATTCCCCGGATACGATCCAGAGAGCAAGGAGCTTGACGCCGAAGTGCTCAAAAAGTACATCCTCGGCGGTCATATTGCAGAATACATGAATTCACTGGAAGAGGAAGATGACGAAAGGTAGGTACTACTGTTGAGCAAAGACGCGAGGTCTCACGCCCCTTGCTACGCGTCAGATTCAAGAAACAGTTTTCATCGTACCTTGCAGATGGTGTTGGATCTGAGGACATCGAGGAAATTTATACCAATGCATACGCTGCTATCCGGGAAGATCCCACTTTCCAGCCCACCGAAAAGACAACAAACTGGAAAGCAGAATCACTCAAGTACAAGAAGCCAAGACTGACTGCTGAGCAGCGTAAAGCTGCTATCCAGGCCAAGATCGAGGCTTTCAAGGCGTCTAGTGGTGAGGCTGCCGACGACAACGACGGGGAGGAGGAGGAAGAAGAAGACGATGATGAGTAGGCTATTCGTACCGGATCCTTGTTGCGTGCTTCCGCTGCTACTGTGCTTTAAAACGACCGTTATGCCATGCGTATGTTCTATGCACCAAAATATATTATGGGATCCTGCTATGAAATGGTTAGGATTTTCTCTAAAACTCCCAACTGCCAAGCTATCAGCGAAACATGCTGATGAGGGGGGTAGGTATCTAGGTGTAACGTCTGATTCTCCTTTCCCCGGCCTACTCGGTAGGCTGAAGAACACACAGCAAAATTGTCAGCAAACGACACACTGAAATTTCTGGGACTTCAAGTCAGCATATCGCACGTGGCTAAATAATTCTGTGGTCAAACTAACACGATGCATCCTTCCCACCTTCCGATCGTCTTGCCGCTGACCATGTCAACAAACCAAGTTGCCCCCAAATGTTCACTGTATTGGATGCCAGACTCGCGAAGCTTGGCGAGTAAGCATTTCTCCACTTCGTCCGAGAGGAGTTGACTGAGCTGAGGAACAGATGTGATGGGTAATGTAGCCTGCGGGAGATGTGCAATCAGGGAGGATGGAGATAGGAAGGTGAAGCGTAATGTTTGCCTGGTCATAGAAGTCAGCTTAGCGCGTCTAAGAAAAAATGAATACGACTACCTCTCGTCGATACGCAAGAGGGCTTCACCCCCGACTCTCTTCAAGACGTCGTTTTCACCCGCCAGGCGACGTTGCAGACCTTGACCAGTCTCCCCGACGGGTTGGAATCTAAGTGTGCATGTCACGCCCGCATATGTCAATGCGAACATCATTTTCTCCAGTTCACTCTTTATCTTGATACAGAATTGTTGATACTGCAGCAGATCGATGATGGGCTGAAGAAGCTCAGAAGAAGGTTGGATATTAATTGCGGTGGGCGGACGTTCGGAACCAGAAGCTGATACCCGTTTAGACCTATCACTGGTATGCATGGTCAACAACAGAGCTTGCAACATGGCATGTATCAGATCACATGTTGCTGAAAGGGTTTTAGGTCCGCAGGATTCTTCACCAAAGTTTTCGTTAATATCGATCTATCTCTCCATGAATTAAAGCAGGTTTTGGTTATCCAGGACGCACCATCTTAAATCGCAATTCAATGTCGTGATCTACATCTATCATAATCATACGTTCGGCGACTCGAGCAGATGAGGTAGGGAGGGCGCTCGCTTCCCTGATTAGGACAGCAAAGATCTCTTCATCCACGATTTCCATTTGAGCATCTTTAAGAGACGTCTCCAAAGAGGGGTGTTCGGGAAATTCAACAAAATTGTGGGCAATGTGAGTCACTCCAGCCGAATTCACGACAGCTAGTGAAATCCGCAAGCGAGTCGGCTGACGATGCGGATATGCGAGCAAGTTCATTGCCGTCTCACGCGCGGACAGATGAGCTACAGCCTTCCTCCGGAAATGTTTCGGGGCTACGAAATTCAGATCAGACATAGCTAACTCGAACGACCGCAAGGCACACACACATTCCTCAAGGCCGAAGGATATCAAAAAGTCCCGGGATGTTCTGTCTGAGCCTTTGCCTGATGGTGCCCAAGCGGGTAATGGGGCAGGGACCAAACTCCAGTTTGCTTTTCTAATCTTGAGTGCATCGACCCAATACTTTTCGCTATGTAAACGGCCTCTTTCTAGTTTGGACGCAGCCTGCCTGAATACGTCTGCAGCTTTCCTGAGTGCCTCGTCTTTGCCACCTATGGTAAGCTGTGCATTGAAAGCATCGACAGAACTGATCGCTGATGGCTTGGATACCATGCTAGCACTCAAGGAATTTGTGGGAAGGGAAGGTACAGGGAGAGGCTCCTTTGATGAACTTGTGGATGACAAGAGGTAGGACAGAAGGTCCCTGGCTTGCGTCATCTCTCCTAGAGCAATGCTAAGAATTTGCGTGACCCATGAAGCACAAGGATTCAGGAACTGTGCCTACAATAGCTGCGGAGCAATCTCCATGCGCATCTTAAACAGCTGTTCAGATGAAATGGTCAATTTCGTGTTGTCCGTTGTGTGTTCACCATCCTCCGAGACCGGCGAGCTCTCTCGCGGTGGTGCGACAATACCACCCGCAGACAGCTGGTCTTGACGCTCGTAAAAGTCGATACCTCGTTCAACGAATATTCTCCGAAGGTTTTCTCCAAGAACTGTTGTAGAGTCTTCGATTCTGTTCCAGGGTTAGCCAGTGCACGCCGACGAGTCAGAACCCATACGGTTCAACAATTTGCTTGCCATCGGGAGTAACGTCGAACAAGATCGGGATACGCGCACCACCATCATCCTTGTAGGGCCTTTCAAGCGATAGTTTTGTCCTTTTCCACTCTGGCTCACTCGACATGAGTTCCGAGTCGAGTCAGTGAAGTCGTCGACACGTGATCGGAGGGAATACTCCCACACCTTTTTGGCGTCGGGAACTAATCTTGATTCTTGACACTGATCCACGAGGACGCCATGGCCAAAGGTACTCCTACAGGCTCAGCCTCCGAGCGTATCGCCATGAAAAGGCGCAAGGCGGAGGACGACGATTCTCCCAGTTCTCAGTCGAAGAAATCTCGCACCAGAGTAAGGTATGTCCTGCTTTTCTCATGCACGAGCCTTTCCTCACTCACTCACTAGCTTCTCTTGCGGAGAATGCCATCGGCGCAAGCAAAAGGTAGTAATGACTTCATATACGCCAAATGCTGTGGACATTCTCATCACTTTATTCCAGTGTGATCGCCAGATTCCTTGTTCTCATGTGCGATCTCTTGCGTTCTTGTAATGTACCCATGTTGCTGATGAATAGCTTTAGTGTATTGCTCGGAAGGTACCTGAGCTTTGTAAAGCGTACACGCCTGGAAAGACAGATCAAGATCTCAGTATGCGACTGGCAAGGCTCGAACATATCATCGAGCTTGCGCTTCCCCAATATTTTCATAGTTCCGTGTCACCATCTGCCGCTCCTTCTGATAGACATAATCGAGCCAATTCCGAAGGCCCTGATGAAGACAATCGCTCTAATACTGACGAGCAGGATCCCAGCGGAGGTACTTTCCAGAGTGGGAAGTGGTATGGCAACAGCGCCTCAGGAAGTGTTGCTCCAGCCTCCGTATTGGAGCAAGTGAATACTTCGATAGTTTTCGTTATCATGAATCTGACGTACATTCTGTTAGCTGGCAAACGTCGTAGTTGCCAGCTCTCATAAAGAGCAGTGGGAGCCCACCCAACACAATTCTGGCCACGACGCTTCTACAACACAAAATGGCATCCACGTCATGGAACACAAAGCGGCACTTACAGCTCCTCTCATTGAATCTGTACGGCAGGATTACGAACCGTCTGCAGCCGATAACCTGAAGAGTTTGGTGCAAGAATGTGGGGTATCACCACACAAAATATCGGAACTACTTCAAGAACTTCCTCCCCAGCGATTTTCAGACGTGCTCATCGATCATTACTTCGCATCCATGTGAGCACCATCTAACTGCATTCCTGGCAAATGAATTATATTAATCCTTGTGCAGAAACTGGACAAGGTATCCTGTATGTGAGAAAGATTTCCGTGACGCATATACCTCACTTTGTGCGAATGGAGTTGGAGCGAACACCAATGATGCACGTTTCTTACCCCTTCTGTTCGTCGTGCTGGCCATTTCGGTGAGACTTGCGCCGGAACATCTTGCTGGTGATTTACGCACCAGGAGGGTCACATCGCTAAGGTATTATTGGTCATGTATGTCCTGCCCACTATGTTTATTTTTTCAAGCTAACACCCTGAGGAGCCCGGCGGTCGCTTCTCATTGCGGCCGCAATTCAGCCTGATTCACTGGATATAGTTCTAACTCGCTTGTTGGTAAGCCTGCTGGCCTCTCGTATCCCTGTGATCTGTTCTAACGCGTTGAACAGAGCGCCCGCTTTTTAACATTTGACCGCCGAATTACGGAGTGCTGGAGCCAGCTTGGTGCAGCTGTGCGAACTGCACAGGCCCTCGGCTTACACCGAGACGCTGCGCCTAGGGTCAGTCCAATCACTTCATGATATTTTTACTTCTAGTGACGTTCTTCAGGGGCTGGATCCAGCCCAGGTCGAAAATCGTAGACGTATCTGGTACGGTTTATTGATCACATCCCTTTGCATACGGATTAAGTATCATACAGGTCCTATCTGTATCACGCCGATCGTTCGTATGCCCTTGTGCTTGGACGACCTAACGCGATTCAAGATGATTATACGTGCACACTCCCTCCTCTTAACATTGACGACGATTTCTCTCCCGCTACGATTCGCAATCCTCCCCCTCTTACGAGTCCTACTCCCATGACTTTTGTCATCCTCCGCCATCAACTAGCTACGGTCATTGGTCGAATGGTTCATCATTTCCAAAGAGTGAACACACCTAGCCACTACTCGGACGTCCTCGCTCTTGATGACGAACTCCTAAGATTTGTTTCCACGTTACCACCCCATTTTGCGTTGGATCCAGACACCTCCCTTGATGAGAAGATGCAATTCTTACCCGTCCACCGGTTCTTGTTGACTACAGAAACCCTATTCGTGAGGGTTATCTTACACCGACCGTACCTGCTTCGCAAGCTCGGCAGCGATCGCTACCTGCGTTCACGAATCGCATGCTTCGAGTCTGCCATCAAGGACTCCGAGGTTCGCAGGGCTTTTCGCGAGAAGATGCCCAAGGAGACTCGTGAGTCTCTCCATAACGCCTACCGGGAGTTTCAGACCGCGATGATCAGCGGTATTTATCTCGTTCTGCACCCTCGTGGGAAGGACGCAGGCATGATGCACACTATTTTGGATGGCTTCCTAAAGGACCACGAGGGTGTTCGCGAAATGGATGAGACCACCCGTCGGGAGCTCAAAATTATCGAATGCCTGAAGAGCCATGCTCTCCAGATTGCGGAAAGCGTGGCGCAAAACGCAGATCAAGATTCGCGCACAGTAATTGACGCCCAATTATTAACAATGACGGCGATTTCGCGCCACGGACAATCGCCATTTTCTTCCATCCTAGCTGCCACGTCGGGTTCTGCATCTCCTCACTTGTACCCGGCATCCCCATTCATGCAATCTCCCGCTATACAACGCCTGCAGCACAGTGCTTCTACGGATGGGTCGCTCAGCTCACCTGCGGGCACAAACAGCCCGTGCGGAGAAGAAGAATCTACAGCCCAGTCGTTGCTGGATCACTGGTGCAGCACTTTCAATGACGGGGCAGTCGATGGACCGACAGGCATGCCAGCGCTCTCCTGGGGCGGGCCTGGCGGTGCAGATTTTACCGGGTGGGTAGGAACTGGTGCCAATGTGCCACTGCCCATTGACCCGAACTTGTTGCCAACACCCGATGGCGATTGGAATTATTGGGAGAATCTTGTTAGTCAGATCAAGACGGGACCTTCCCTATAAGCGCTAGACATGCACACGACTAGAGAAGCAGGCTTCGACAATGGAAGTATTTACGGTATATGATCTGCTTTGATGTACATTTTAGCTATCAGTGTCCACGGGGTGGAATTTGTCCCAAATCTCCAAGTTTCTGTCGTACATCCAGGCGAGAAGTAGTAGGTTATCGACCTATGATTGCTATAGTAGTCGGTGTCCGACTTAGATGAGCGATGACCTTGGACTCGGGCTGAACCACTGAATGGACGCCCATTTGGCGAAAAGTAGTGTTGTTTGCTAATTGGGGGATCGACGAATATGGAACAACCCTTTTCGGTCTGTACTGCCGCCTGCCGCGGTTGTCCATGCAGTCCATCAACCGCTTTCTGTACGGGCCTACGCCGGAAGAAAAGGTACGAGTATGGCAAGGTAAACTACGTGCGGAAAGCCGACAGTTGGACAGGGAGATGAGGCAGGTGAGTTCCGTAGAATCCCCATGCGCACGTCAATCAAGATCCATACTACAGCTCGAAGTGGCTACGTCCAAGGCGCGAACGACGGTAAAGCAACTTGCGGCCAAAGGAGATGTCAAGTCTGCACGTATACTTGCCAGGGAGGTCGTAAGAAGCGATAAACAGAAGGACCGGTTGTCGGTCAGCAAGGCTCGCCTAGGTTCCATAGGCACACAACTGACGCAGCAGCTCGGTGAGTGGGCATGTGCAAGCATTCAGACCTTGAGCCTAAAGCATTCCCCAGCAATGCTGAAAGTCACTGGTGCGCTGCAGAAATCTACCGAGATCATGAAACTCTCGAATTCACTCGTCAAACTCCCGCAAATCAGTCGGGCTATGCGAGAGATGAGCATGGAGATGACAAAGGTGTGTCACGGCACGCATCGATAACACAGGCACTCAATGGAGCGGCCAGGCTGGCATATTGGAAGAAATGCTCGAAGACACACTGGAGATGGACGAGGAAGAAGGGATAGAGGAAGAAGCGGACGCAGAAGTAGACAAGGTGTTGTTCGAGCTCACCAACGGCAAGCTCGGACAAGCCGGGACAGTGGGAGTGGAATTGCCAGTGAGTCCGATGATGGTTGCCGAGGGGGTTTTGTCTCCTGACTTGAAGCACTCGAGCCTACGCAAGACCGGCTGGAGGAGGAGGAGATGGAGAAGACGATGGAGCAATACCGGCAACAGCTGGACGGGCTGCTGAGCGGCTAGTGGTACCGAATACCAGACCCGGGGCTGATTTGGTGTACTGTAACTTGCTACGATTGATCGGCTTCCTGAAATAGGCGCGGGCTGCTCTCAAAGGGTATTCCACGTGCGACAGTCCGTGTATACCCGCGTGTCCGAGCTGGCACTTTTTGTTCGCAACTTTTTCGATCCTCTCAGTCCTCTTAAAATGTTGGCCCACAGGTCTCTCACTGGTTTTGCGAAGAGATCTTCCCAGGTAGGAGCGAAGTTCTCCTGTTCACGACAAAGCTCGCTCTTACGTTGTTCTCTAGTCCTACAGGCGATATGCGGCTGCAGCGCCAACCACGGCGTTTGCTGGACACAAGAGCAGCCAGGCAAGCAATACACGAAAACTTCATATACATTACTCACCTTTGCCCAGGGCAAGTACGCAGTGACTTTGATTCCGGGTGATGGTCAGGACACCGCGCACACAACCACAGAGTAACACATTGACATGAATCCCAGGTATTGGTCCCGAAATTAGTGAATCGGTCAAGGCCATCTATTCCGCTGCCAACGTGGGTCAATGCTACGTGGGTGTTCCGATGTGCTGAACGTGAATGCAGGTTCCTATCGAATGGGAAGAAGTCAGTGTCACGCCCGTATTAAAAGGTGGCAAGACGGTCATCCCGGACACAGCGATTAATTCAGTCAGGAAGAATGCCGTCGCTTTGAAAGGTACATTCATTGGAAGCATCAGATTTCTCAAAGACTAAATCGTTTCAAGGCCCCTTGGCAACACCGAGTGAGCTCAACCTTGGTGAAAGCTCACGCACATAAACTCATGCGTACCAAGTCGGCAAGGGACATGTCTCCCTCAACTTGACACTCCGCAGGACGTTCAATCTTTTTGCCAACGTTCGTCCATGCGTCTCGATCAAGGGCTTTAAGACGCCGTATGACGATGTCAACACTGTTCTCATCCGTGAAAATACAGAGGGTGAATACTCGGGTATTGAACACGAGGTATGTTATTAGGTATCTATGAGCCCCCTCGCTTACGTGGAGGTTCTAGATTATCGACGGGGTCGTTCAATCCATCAAGCTCATTACTTATGACGCATCGGAGCGCGTGGCACGATATGCATTCCACTACGCGCAAGCCAGCGGGAGGAAGAGAGTGACTGCAGTGCACAAGGCCAACATCATGTAAGCCAGAACAGCACACGCCGAAATCACGCATTAATCCTAGCAGGAAAATGTCCGATGGCATGTTCTTGTCGGCTTGTCGTCACGTATCGAAAGATTACCCGGACATCTCGTACGATGAGGATTTGCTGGATAGGGTCTGCCTGCAGGTGCGCTTCGCTGTGACGAATGGCTGACAGATTGAGTAATATCAGACAGATCGTACAAAACCCTGCGCCATATTCGAACCGGGTCATGGTGATGCCCAACCTGTACGGGGATATTTTGTCAGACATGTGTGCAGGGCTCATTGGCGGTCTCGGGCTGACCCCTTCCGGCAACATTGGACGGGTACGCATGCGTTATGCTTGACGGACCACCGCGAGCGCTAAGCCTGCTCAGGATGCGTCGATTTTTGAGGCTGTGCACGGTTCCGCACCGGACATTGCAGGCAAGCCGTGTCCATGAAATCCGACGGAGGTCGACTGAGAATATGCACAGGAAAGGGATTAGCTAATCCAACGGCACTGTTGCTGTCTTCTTTGATGATGCTTAGGTACGTTCATATTCCGGTGCGGCGGGCTGCTGGCTGATCCGACATGCCTCGTTGCAGACACATGAACCTGAACGAGCACGCGGCGAACATCGAGAAGGCGACGCTCGATGTATGTAACACTTGGCTGCCGTGCTGCCTTTGGGATGCTGACGGGTCAATCCGCAGACGATTGCCGAGGGCAAGACCATTACCGGGGACCTTGGTGGGAGGGCGACGACGAGGGAGTACACCGCCGCGATCATCAGCAAGCTCTCGGGGCGCGGGTAGACATAGATAGCTGTGGTGTGCTGCGGTTGACTAAGGTGTTCCTTGCCGGCGTTGTTTTGAGCGTGGGAAACATCGAGTAGGAAAACGAGGGTGAATGCGGCGCGACATTTCTCTGCGACGACATCTAGTAAAATCCCATCCACGCCTGTACACGGCATCCACCTCCATAGTCCCCCCACAAGCCCTACAGGGCAAGTCTTCCAGCATACATCCACTTTCCTACCAACAGGTGCTCCTCGTGCTCTCTCTTTCTCCCCCGTCGACAACGTCGTCCTCTCAGACGCCAAAGCAAACCACTTGACGCCAATTTTTTGTAACGTTACCCACGACATGACAGACGAACTCAATCTTAATCAAGCCAAGAAGGACGACTCCAAAAAGTTGTCCTCGGCCCCAAGTGTCCCCCGCGGATCCAGGCGAACCCCGTCCAATGCCAGGCCCTCCTCTGCTGCAGGGAATCTTCCTGGCGCCCCAAGGCCCTCTTCAAGGGCCGGGAGCAAGAAGTCCGTCACCCCTGCAGGGGGCGGCACGGAATCCGGCTCTGATTCTAGCAAGAAACCCACGGACGCGAAGAAGTCCGACGTCCCTCGCAACAAGAGTCAGGGCAGTGGTGCCCAACGTAATGGAAATTACCGCAACCGTCAGTCCTCCTCTTCACAGACCAATCGCAGCAGTGCTGCCAAGGATCGGACTTCCATGGGCCAGTCTTCTTCTCCCGCGCCCGTGTCTGCCTCGGAATCTAGTGATGCGTTGTCCTCCCTTCAGCGTGTCATCGCGGATCTCAAGACTACTGCCCCGAATCAAACATCACCTCCCAATAATTCGCTCGCTGCTTCCATGCATGCTCCACAGGTGCCAGTCTCTACTCTCCCTGCAAACGCGTCTGTTTTCCACCCCGGTGCTTCAGCTTTCCCGGCTTCGGCCTTGCCAGATGCTGTTCGGCACCGCAAGGCTGCATCGCTCGGTGCATCTGCCCTCTCGGGCAATTTCAATTCCTTCTCGCCTCATCTTGGTGCGATGATCGAAGACGCGGAGGATGGAACAGGCACACCGTTTGAGGACGGCGAGATCTCTGAGAATTTCTTCCCTAATCCCGGCCATCAGGCTCGGTCTCAGTCTCAAAGTTTTATGGCTCCTCGTTTCGCCGCTTTGGCCGCACAGCAAGAGCAAGATGTTCTCGGTCCTACCGGACGTCCTCAGCTTGCGCCTAACTTCATGTTCGGGGTTCGCCGGCGCACGAGCTCTAACGTGCCCATGGGTCCACTGAACGAAGAAGATCTCGGATTTCAATTCCCACAGCAGCAAAATCAACCTTCTGACGGTGTTGCACACGAACAAAGTCACAGGAGGCCAGAGAATGATATCACAGGCATTATGGCCGAGCAGGTTTGTTATAGAGTTCCTGCCCTCTTTTTCTCGACTCATTTGTCTCAGATTGCTATACAAAACCAGATAGAGGCCCTCCAACATCAGCAGCAAGCGCTTTACCAGCAGCAACTGGCCTCTAATCAGGTTCTTTCCCTCCAAACTCCTGGCCTCGCACCCAACAGGCATAGACGTGTCCAGAGTACGCTACCCGTAAGCATTGCAGGGAACAACGTCGCCAGTTTTACCCCCCCAATGGGCCAGTTCAACTCTATGGCCAACTTGGGCGTCAGTCCCGACTCACAGCCAGTTGGTTTACCTCGTGGTCACGGAAGGAGACATAGTGTCAATGTCGTCAACAAATCCAATACTTCTCAGACTAACGTTGGCTCTGTGAGTTTCCCCTACAGCGGCCAGGATGGCTTCGAAGATGGGTTCGCTTCACCCTTCGGGGGTCATTCACGCACAACATCCCGAGTTGACTCTAGTTGGAGAATAAGTGCGTTTCAACCTCTGTTAAGTAATACCTTGTTAATCTTTCCGATGCAGACGGTGGCGTGATTCAGGGTAACAATGCGTTTGCTGCCGATCTCGCGCAAGCGCAGGCTCAGCTACAGAGTTTGCAACAGTTTCGTGCCGCTGCCGGTGGTCACCACCACAAGATGCCATCATTTTCTTTCCCGAACATGTTACCAAACATGATGGCAGCTAACATGATGGGCTTGGGGATGGGTGGCGTGAGCTTGTTACAGCAGCAGCAGCAACAGCAACAACAGTTTCAGTCCCAATTACAACAACAATCGAGTCAGCCTCAACGCAAGTCTCTTTTCGCTCCTTATCTTCCTCAAGCGTCTCTTCCCCCTCTTTTGGCAGCTGGCAAGCTGGTGGTTGGTATTCTTCGCGTCAATAAACGTAACAGGTCAGACGCATACGTCGCCACGGAGGTCTTGGATGCCGATATCTACATTTGTGGCTCTAAAGATCGCAATCGTGCTCTGGAGGGCGACATTGTCGCTGTCGAGCTTCTCGATGTCGATGAAGTGTGGGGAACCAAGAAAGAGAAGGAAGAGAAGAAGCGTAAGAAGGAAGAGAACTCTGCCTATGATTTGAAGACCACCGCTGGCCGCAAGGATGACAAGAAGAAGGATGATGTGGAGGTTGAAGGCCAGGGATTGATGTTGTTCGAGGATGAAGAGTATGTTAGGTTTAACAGCGTAGTCGTTGCACTAACATCTGTTCTCAGGGTCACAGATGAGGTCAAACCTCAATTTGCTGGGCATGTTGTGGCAGTCGTTGAACGCATGCCTGGACAACTCTTTTCCGGGACACTTGGTCTCCTTCGTCCGTCCTCGGCGGCCACCAAGGAAAAGCAGGAGGCTGAACGCCGGGAGCGAGAGGGTGACCGTGGGGACGAACCGCGACGTGGACCAATTGAACGTCCTAAGATTGTCTGGTTCAAGCCGACTGACAAGCGCGTCCCCCTCATTGCCATTCCAACCGAACAGGCGCCTGTAGATTTCGTTCAGAATCCCGAGGTTTATGCAAACAAGTTGTTTGTTGCGTGTATCAAACGTCACGTGCGTTTTTTTATGTCTTAGCTCATTCGCATGCTAACCGGTTGGAGTGCAGCCTATCTCCTCCCTTCATCCTTTTGGTACTTTGGCAGAAGAGCTTGGTCCTATTGGAGATATCGAAGTCGAGACTAGTGCTTTGTTGAAAGATTGCAACTTCCCCACCGAAGAATTCTCCGAGAGTGTGCTTAAGTGCTTGCCTCCCACTCCTTGGATGTGCGTTACCTATTTCCTGCTCTGCGCATCGTGTTCTCACTACATACTAGTATTCCCGAGAGGGAGTATGAAATCCGCAAGGACCTGCGCCAGGAACGGATCTTTACTATTGACCCTGATACAGCTAAAGACCTAGACGATGCCCTTTCCGTCAAGGTGAATGATGACGGTACATACAAGGTCGGCGTCCACGTTTCAGACGTATCCTACTTCGTGAAACCCAATACTGCGCTTGATCGTGATGCCCGCAAGCGAGCCACCAGCGTGTACCTCATTCAGAGGGCAGTGCCAATGTTGCCCCCCACGCTCAGTGAGGAGGTCTGCAGTCTTGTTCCTGGCGTTGAGCGTCTTGCTTTCTCCGCTATCTTTACAATGACAATCGAAGGGAAAGTGGTCGATAAATGGTTTGGAAAGACAATCATCAAGTGAGTGGCAACAAGTCTGCTTATACTAGCAATGCCAATACTTTTCAAAGGTCTGCAGCGAAACTGTCTTATTCCGATGCCAAGAAAGCAATTGATGGGCAACCACTGAGTGAAGTACAGGTTTCCCCGGAACATAGTGTATCTGCCCTCGAGGACGACATAAGAGCATTGTATGGCATTGCGAACCAACTTCGCGCCAAACGTCATCAAGACGGTGGTTTGACGCTCTCTTCCTCACGCCTGTCGTTCACGTTAGACGAGAGTGGCCTTCCCACAGATTGCGCTCAGTCCGACCATAATTATGCCAACGATCTGGTTGAAGAGGTATGCATTTACTGAACCACAATTCCGGTGAAGCTGAAATCGCTGTCCTAGTTCATGGTCTTGACCAACATTGCCGTTGCTCAGCGTATTGCTGTCCACCTCCCTGAGCAAGCTCTCCTCCGTAGGCACGACTCCCCCATCGAAAGGCGTCTGGTATATCCTTCGAATTCATAGTCCTCTTCACATTTTTGATATTGCTCCACAGAACGTATTCTCCGAGCGCGCCCAGCGCCTTGGAGTAGAAGTAGACACATCATCCGCAGGGACTGTGATGAGATCCTTTGAGGCGATCACCAATCCCACTGCTCGGGTGGTGCTCGAGCTACTGTCCTTCAAAGCCACTCAACGTGCCAAGTATTTCTGTGCTGGAATGTTGGATATCGCTAAATATGGCCATTATGCCCTCAACGTCCCTCTCTATACACACTTTACTTCTCCTATCCGGCGCTACGCCGACATCTTGGTGCATCGTCAACTCGAATCCGTTCTCCAAGGCGGAGGTAAGTGGAAAGCTCTATCTTGGGCGGTAGGAACTAATCCTGTATCCGTAGGCGAGCCAAAGTTTACCATGGATAGAGATGCTGTCGCAAAAATCGCCCAACAATGTAATATGTATGTACCCGAATCGTCCACGTTCAACTGCCTGCTGAATATCGTTTAGTAAACGTGATTCGGCAAGATTGGCACAAGAACAGTCTATTCACCTCTTCCTCTGCGTTTTCATTGCGGACCTGACCCATCGTTACGGACCGGTCATCCGTCAGGCCAAAGTTGTCAATGTGCTTGATGCTGCCTTTGATGTACTGGTTCCCGAATTTGGTATTGAAAAGAGAGTTCATGTGGACCAGATGCCAATCGACGTAAGTCTTCTGTCTGAATTAATTTCCGAGTCGCTGAACAATCACTTAGAATCACGTATATGACGAACACACCCATACCCTTCAAATCTATTGGTCTGGCAAAGATGTTATCACCTGGCTTGCAGAAAACAGCGACGACGAGCATTTGAAGAAGGTCAAACAGAATGCTGAAGCACATGCTGCTAAGATGGAAGTGGCATCGCGCTCTTTACACGACGAAACGGCTCTCTTCGATGAAGATGATGCCGAGGAAGATGAGATAGTTCTTGGGAGAGACAACGAAGTCGTCAAGGAGACAGAGACATCCAAGCAGCGTCTCCTTTCTGCTGCCAAGGTTGAGCCCGTGTTCGAAGGTCTGAGGACAAGTCCATCTGGCCACAGGATTCAAGACATCAAGGAACTGATGACGGTTCCGGTATGTTCGGTGCATCTTCCTCGAAAACAGTGTTAACGTACCCTTCACCAGGTGATTGTCACGGCTGACCTGACGAAGAGTCCCCCTGTCATCAAAGTGTACAGTGTTAACCCGTACACTGAACCCAAGATTGAACAGAGGAAATAAGTTACCCGACGATTCGACTTTCGATCCTTTTCACCCTTGGAAGCGTATCTGTTTGTACTGTAATATTGATGTTTCGCGTGCTTTCTCTTTCCTTCCCTTCCTCTGATACTGTGACCTGTTCATGCGCCGGTTCTGTACGGGTATGTCTATGAAATGTTTACATGTCACCCGTTTCCCTTGGGCTATTTTTCGTTCTAGCAGTTTGCGACCTCATGCATCTGTCCTGTCCTAGGTTTACATGTAGTAGCTGTTACAACAACTGATTTCGCTGTCGTATGCGAGGAACACTTGATTGAGGACAGTACTGTACAGGTAACTACAAGGCGCGGTTGGTATACGTGCCAGGCCCTGAAAGAGCTGTTATGGAGTATTGCTACTACGACCTTGTCAGATCCAACCAGGCGGAGGTGATCCCACATCGTATTTAAGGGCCCTCTTTTCTCTGCTCCGTTCCCGGGTGGCGGGCACAGCCTCGTTTTCACAGGAGTTTGGAATGGACACATGAGGGGCAGTGATAGGAGCATTACCGGTGCCACCCTTTGATACCCCAAACTCAGGCAACTGGGCTTCTTGGCGAGTTTGGCACTGCTCAACGAGCGTATGGAATGAGCGTACAGACCCTGTCTTGCCGCGAAGGGAGCCGCCAGCACTCGTTGGCAAGGGAGCACGGTGGGTACGATTAATTTCGTGACAGCAGAGCTTATGAAGCGCTTCGAGCCCTAGGTAGCTCGCCTCGTCGCAAAGCTCGAGCAGGGACTCGACACGCGATGGTGACTGGGATCCGAATTGCACGGCCCGTGGTAGCGCTTCTGGCTGTTCTGGAGTGCCTGGGAGGGATCGAAGGTAGGCTAAAACATGCGCGTAGCTGCTCTCAAAGAAGAGGAGTCAGATGGTGAGTAACGGCAGCGCCCTTTGGTGACTTACGGAGCACTCGGTCTATCGAGGAAGACGTGGATTGCATTTGAGGGCTGAGGAAAGCAGCCAGAGGAAGCTAGGTGATCACGGAGAACGGAGCTGCATCCATTGCTTCGCTGAACCAAAGGGACATCGCTTGCATTTGAATATACCGACGCTGTCTCAGAGACAGGTGACAACAGGGAGGTGAGGTAGCATGAGAGATGAGAGGGCCGAGACACGAGGGTGCGCAATGACGTTCGGTAGGTAGTGGTACACGTCTCCAGAGCGACTATAAGCTTGGAGGGATCGATCTGCCCGTCTGGAACGGGCGAAAGGAGGATAGCCTCAAAGGGAGGTTGCAGCGGAATCAGGTCAGTATAGGCAGGAGGGCCAGGTGTCGAACGAGAAGGCGCGTGAGAGTGTGCTAGCATAATGTGTTGTGGGGAAGAGTGATGGGTATTGGACGACGAGGAACCCGACAACCGGGAATGTGAAACACGATCTGACACAGGATTGCCTGTCGGACTGGCAGGCCGGCCGGGGCCCCCTCTTCCCGTATCATCTATATCGGGAAGCGGTGGAAGAGGGGGACTGGGTGGTTTACCTCCATCTTCCTCTGCATGGGTACGCAATAAGATATCCTGCTCCATCCTCTGCTCCTCGCTTGCCAATTCGAATGTACGGGATGAGCCAGACAACGCTTCTTGAGGTGTGCGCACGATGGTCGCGCCGAAACCAAGCTGACCACTGGGGTGGAGACTCGAGTGGTCTAGTGAGCTGCCGACTTTTGGTTCAGATATCCGAGTTGGTTTTGGGGAAGCCTGAGGGATAGAACGGCTGGAGGTGGAAGAAGAGCTGCGATTAAGCCATGTTATTGGCTTGGATAACGAGTGTTTATAAGCGCGTGGCGGCGTAGCGGGTGGAGAAGCAAGGGAAGAGGAAAGAGCCAGCTCCGGGTTGGCAAGATGAGGGAGGTACGAAGGTGGAGGCTGCACACGCCCTGAAAGCATCACAGTGGAAAGAGGGACAAGAAAATGGTGGTCGACCAGAGGCTGCTCGAAGAGTTAATAGCGTTCAAGACAATGGTGGAGCGCGTGACATTGTCGCTCTGGCTGCCTCGCGTAGACAATAAGGCGACGTTCGGGGCGAACGACAACGCCTGCCTAAATTGGAAGACAATGCCAGCCCGCTCTCATTCGATGGCGTAAGCTTGTCCAGCATGGTGACCTCCGCCACGGAATGCTCCTCGACAACGATTCAATATCGGTTGAACTTGGCACACGCGCTCCTCGCTGCCTCACCCGCCCTTTCTGCGCTTCATACCACACGCGCTGCGGCTCTTCATCCAGAGATATCTGCTATCTTACCCCCCTCCCACTGTCCAAAATGTGGCACGTACCGTTTCTCCGGTGATCGTCCAATCCACCCACCCACGAGGATCTTGAATACACGTAAACGCGCCACGCTTTCACAATCTAAATCTCTGCAGATCAAATGTCATTTGTGCGGCTTCTCGGTCGACCTAGGGGCACCCATTGGTCCACCCCTCACCGACAGTTCGTCCGTGCTAGTCCGGATACCAGGTGGATTCCCGAGAACTGGAACCATGTCTACTAGTGAGGAGGCGCCACTCACTGACACCCTCCGCCCCATTTCTGAGACTGTCTCGATTGCCGTGTCCACGTCGCCTCCACCCCTGCCAGCTCGCCAATACCGCCCTAAATCTAGTCGTACAAAGGCGTCAGCCTTGAAGGTCATGCTTTCTCGTGACCGTCAGAGAGAAGGCGGCGTGAAAGCACACAAGAAGAAAGAAGATGGCCACGAAGGGCTGACAGCTTTCTTGAAGCAACTCTAATCCTGCCAGGTGCTTCCTCCCGTATGCGCATCTCGTGCCCCTCGTGCTGATTCGTCTTTACGGTGCTTACAATGTCGTGATCCTTCTTTATTATTATCAAGGTCATGTGAGTTTTGCGGTGTGAGGATAGGGCAGATGAGAAGCTTGAATGATCAACGGGTTCTTATAGGCGCGCTGTCCCCAAGCTACTGTCATTCTGGTGGGTATCCAAAACTGAACCTTAACAAGGTCGTGATGAATCCAATCTCATCTGATGTCCAGGCTTGTGGTCAAGATAATGCCGCCATCTATTTGGTATTGCAGTCCGTATCCGTCGTTGTTCTATTACGAGTTGCGGAGATCTGTGGTATGTGGGGAAAAGAATCCAACCCAAATCTGAACGTTGCTGATGTTACTGGAAATGCACTGCACCATGAAATCTAAACCGCACGTACGGATGGCACTAGTACTGGTGAACACAAAATCCACAATGGCCACTGACATTCCTCCGCGAGGATCACATTTGATCATCTTACTTTTATGACTAAGAGATCAGGACACTACTTTACAGACCAAAGCCTAGGACAAAGCGTGCTCCTAGCTTCAAGCAGTTGTCAAGTTGGTCTGCTTAGGGCCATCGGACAAGAGCCACTGAGACCCCCTTCCGACTTGGATTCCGCGACCCCTGTTCCCTTGGTGAACACCCCAGTCAGAGCAGGACGTCCTTAACGGTGGTAACGACGAAAGGACGTGGGTCAAGCACATAAAATAATGCCACCGTTGTAGCGGGGGTAGCCTGGGGAAGCCTCATGAGACTCTCGCTGGACCATGTCTGGCACAAGTGAGCTGCGCTCAGGCTGGATGCAATGCATCCCTATGCGATGGACATGTCAATCGGTCGTTGTCCCTCGTAGCTGTGAGGTTTCAGCTGTCAATCGTAGCTGACCCGCCCCAGAAAACTGCATTATATAGTACAGTGTTGATTTATCCGATGAATAGCAGGCAATTTATGTACACTGCCGAGCACACTCAGCCTTTTCCCAATCGTGCTCAGGCGGATATAGCGATGCCGGATACACCACCACCAAGGTCATCGACACGATCGTCGAGCAGCCTTGTAACCTATGAAAAGCGTGAATGGACAAGATATTGACTCTCGTATAATGTACCTTTCCGATGGCCACGGTTCGGCCTAAGATATGAAGTCAATATCGCAAGGCGGATACAGCATGCACAGTCATACCTTCGTCTCGAAGGGTAAAACGCCCAAGCTGAGGGTAGTCGACAAACCGCTCAACACAAACTGGGAGAGGCGCCTCGACGAGAGCGACAACCTTTTGGCCTGAGAAATATGACTATTATGACAGGGTGGGTTGTCGAAACAAACATCACTCACCCTTTTTGGCAAATTGGGGCGGTTTCTTTGACTTTCGTCCGGTTGCTTTGTCAAAGTAATGTAGAAGGGCCTAGATACCACATATCATTGCGACGGTTGAGACAAACCAAAAATAAGTCAACCATACCGGTAGCGTGACTTCTTCCGATAAAGTATGCACATGCATAACGGCAGAATACCCAGCACAGATAATATTTTTGTGTTCCAGGATGGCCAATTGAGCTTCAAATTGCCGCACAGCATGCACGGGGTTCTTCGGGCTCGTGAGTACAAAACCAGGACTAATGTCCTCGTCTTCTACTCCTCGTAACCTAACTCGCACGTTGTCTCCGCACACGGCTGCAGGAATTTCCTCTTCCGACTCATCGTAGATGGCGGCGATTTCGACGTTGGTTTTGGTCGGCATGAGAATGAGTGAGTCACCTTTGCGCATATGGCCTGATTCAATCTTCCCAACCGCGATAGCCCCCATGTCTTTGTACTTTTCCGATATTGGCATCATGAGGGGGGCATTTATTTTGCGATCGACCATGGGCATATGGTCGAGGTGACCAAGTAACGATGGACCCCTTGGGGCCGATCAGCGTTCGATTCACGGTAAGGACGAAGGCAGCATACTTCCACCAGGGAGCAGTTGATGCGGAGATGGGGTCTTTGAGGTTTCCGCCAGTATAGGCTGAGATAGGTATAAAAGTGACGTCCTTCGGATTGAACCCGCTGGCTTTGATGAAGGGTACGAGTTTGTCTTTGACCTCGTTGAAACGAGCCTCCTCCCAGTTCACGGTAGGGTCATCCATTTTGTTGACGACGACCACGACTTTTGAGACGCCGACGGTCTTGACCAGCATGACATGCTCCCGTGTCTGGCCACCCCTCTCGAAACCGGTCTCAAATTCACCCTTGCGGGCAGAGATGACAAGAATGGCGACATCTGCTTGTGCGGCGCCGCTGATCATAGAAGGAACATAGGTCTTGTGTCCGGGGGCATCGAGGATAGTGTAGCGACGGCTCAGGGTTTCAAAGTATGCACGACCGACTTCGACGGTTTTTCCTTTGCTGCGCTCCTGTGGGGTGGAGTCTAGGGCCCAGCTGAGATACCACGTCTCTTTTCCTGCTTCCTTCGCATCGTGTTCGTACTTCTCCATGGTTCTCTTGTCGACGGCGCCAGTGAGATAGAGCACATGTCCGCCGAGGGTACTCTTGCCAGCGTCTACATGACCAATGAATACGACATTGAGATGTTCCTTGACTGGAGTGGTATTAGGGATCGGATGAAAGGAAGAGAAGAAATGAGGGCTGACCGTCGCCGAAAAGATCCTTGAGCACGGCTTCATCGGCAAGCGACTGGACCTCTCGGGCGACAGCGGTGGTGTCCGATCTCGATTTCTCTGTAGAGAAGACCTTCTTGGAGACCGGTGGGGCGGGGGAAGACGAGTGGGAAGGGGGATGGGAGGGTGCGGGGGACGCAGCAGGTGGGGGCTTTGAGGGGGCGATGTTGAGGGAGATGGTCTGAGGAGGGCCAGCCTGTGTCGGGGGCAGACTGAAGGGCTTGCCGGGCACAAACTCGAATGCTTTCGCGTTGAGCTTGCTCATCGTGCGGGACGAGATCAGAAACCCGGCTGGACCACCTGCCAAATCCCGTCATGTCCAGCCATCTCCTCGCCGCCAACGTCCTCCTCGACGCCAGCGTCCCCGTCCACGAGAGACTCCTTCGTTTCTATGCCCACCTCGCGGAGCAGCCCCCCTCCTTCCCAGATCCCTCCCTCCCCGCACTCCAGCTCGAGGCCGCCCGCTGCGCACTCCGCGTAGTCCACCATGTGCAGCTGCTCCTCGACGCACACTCGCCCGACACCCAGGACTCGCCTGCCATAGGCACCCGCGATCTTGCACTCCTAAGGTCCCTCCTCAAACTCCTCTTCCAGTGGGGCATAAATCCATTGTTCGTGCGCCTCGCTTCCCTGTGGCACCAAAACCCAGCCGCCCCCGACAGCCCATCTGCTTCGCTTCCGGACCTCTTGGCACTCTCGGCCCTGTTGTCCTCTCTTGTGTCAACCCTTTTCCCCCGTGGCGTGCACGAACAACCATCTCAGACTCCCATTACTGCAACTGTCCTCCACAGACATGTCCCCGACCTCCTCAGGGCTTCCATGTCCCTCGCTTGGCTGCCCAAGTCATCGTGTCCTCAGGATGCGCCCATCCTGCAAACTTTGCGGCCCCCAGTCCTACGTCTCCTCGAAGTGTGCGTTTATATGCACTGCATACTTGCACAGACGAATCTCAACCTTGTGGTCAAGTCTCCCTCTGCCTCAGATAATGACCGATCTTGGCGCAATATTATCGGGCACGCCCCCACCCCCGAGTCATGTTCGCAAGCTATGCTCATCGTTACTCACGAAAAGTCTACTTCGTCCAGGGGGCGTTCGAGCTCTCTTCGTGGCGGTTTTCGGTGAGCAAGAGGGCTCAGATGCTCCACAACTAGAAAAGTATGAGCGCACCTCCAGCATCCTCATGGTCGTACCCGCGGGCCTCAAGCCAGAGGTTTGAACCTGTCCGGCCAGTTGCCGCACTTTCATCGCTAAGTTTTCATATTCTAGGAATATTTCGCAGTTGTCATCCCCTGTCTTACAGAATTATTGTCCTATAGCGTCCCTGCTTCATACAGGCGCGCTGCTTCCTTCACCATATCTCGCATGCTGAACTCCGAGTTTTCGCATCACCAGCTCGTATTCTCTCTTCTATCCCCCATCATCCACCGTCCGCTCACAAACAACTCAGAAGAGGAGCCCTCCGGAGGGAACCAAGGACCAAACCCCACGGCACTACCGGCACCAACTTCAGCCTTGACTGTTCTCACCATTCTCTTACTCAACACAGATCCATCTCCAGTCTTTATCACACACATCTTATCCCCGGTTTTACCTGCTCTCTACGGGCTTGTATTTCGCCTGGATACACTGAAGGCGTTCGATCCTGTCCTCAAAGAGTCAGTCAGAGGTCTACTTGCGACATGGGGCCGCGTAGTCGAAGCACAAGACGGGGCCAGCGTTCTGTGGTCAATCATCCGAAACGAACGGATTTTCTGGGACGTAGATGTCTCTGGAAATATCAGACGCAGTGCACCTGAGTATGTCATAATTTCAGTTTCTAGCTTCAATTCTCAATTCTGCACTGAGCCCTAGTAGTTCTATAAGACCTACCTTTCTCGCATTAACAGACGCCAATAAAGAGGAGGAGATCACGAGAGAGAACTTTCTGGACCTTTACCCAGATCCTACGCATTTTGTGCAGTACATCGGGTCACTTGACCGTCCGGACATAGCCTCGGAGTTGTTTGTCAGGCTACTAGAGGAGTATTATTCCGTAGATACCGGGCAAGACACCGATCCATTGAGGTGTGTAGATGCTGTCCACTTAATACACGCGTTAATTCCGTACCAGAGGTTTACTGTATCTCCAACTGATTATTCAGATACAGAATCAACTCTCCAATGAGTCGTCTACTACCAACATCCTTCGTAAGCCCGAACATATTTTATCGTTCATCAAGCACGTCTTTGCATCCTATGCGCCACCTGATACTTCCTCGACTCTGAATAAACCTAAACGCTCGCGTGGTCTTGGATTGAAAGATCTGAAGATCGTAGACGAAGCGGAAGGTTTTACGGACGGTGACAGTGACGACGCACAGCAAGGACCGGGTGACGATCAAGCCGAAAACAATGCGACTGGAACTGCGATCGACTTGCTCCTCGCTATATTGGAAGGTATGGGATGGGATAAAGTACTGTGAAGATTAAATATAGCTATGTTCACAGCCAACCCCGAATTGTCTGCCCGGAATGCTCCTATACTTATCGAGATTTTTTCGCTTCTTGAACCCCTTTCCAATGACACATCGGAATCAACCAGGAGCTCGGCTCGGGAGGCCAGGATGGTAATGACCGCTCGACTTGCATCTAGCTCGACGTCCTGGTCTACACCACAGAAAAGGCAGGAGGACTCTCAAGAGACCTACCAAAAGGCTTTGAAACTGCTTCAAGACCCAATCCTGCCTGTCCGTGCACACGGCCTCTTACTATTGAGGGAGCTTGTATCATGTCGTCCCCGTGGTCCCTCGCCTACGACGGACACAGCATTGATACCTGCGATCCTATCTATCTTCATGCAATCTGTGCAGGACGATGATTCTTACATCTTCCTGAATGCAGTTCAGGGTCTGTCTGCAATGGTCGACACGTTCGGGAAGGACGTGTTAGGGAATCTCCTCGAGACGTATACACGCAATCTCTCTGCTTCTTCCGTGGGAACACTATCGAAGCACGAGATTGATGCAAAAGTCCGCGTTGGCGAGGCTTTAGAACAGGTAATTAGACGGTGCGGGGACGCACTCGGTATCTACGGTTCGTCTGAACGAGTTATGCCAGTCAACTAATGATCGAACGAATCAACAGCAGACATTATTGTTCCACGGCTCACATCAGTCTTTCGCTCAAGCTACGCTCCGACGGTACTCCGGACCTCTGCTGTATCACTCCTAACAGAATGTGTAAAGACCAACATGGCTTCCGTAGTTCATTACACTTCTGACGTGGCTGCGGGTATGATCGATCTTCTTCAAGTGGAAATGGTCCCTACAATGTCGTCGACGCCCAAGAATAGCGACGAAGAGACACATCAGGCCAGGAAACACGAGGAAAAGGAGGTACTAGACTCGAAGCCCACCATGGTTGATCCCAAACTGCCACCCTTACGACGTGCGGCACTGCACTTTTGGACATCGCTCCTTCACCAGCTTACCCGAGCAATATACGATGGCACCGCGGTGGAGAGAGTGCCAGCTACGCTCCTTAAGCGAGCCAAGGCCACTGTTGGATACATTGCCTTGTCGGACGAGGACGGCATCGTGAGAGTGATGGCCAGAGAAGCGATTGAGGCTTTAGACCAGTTCAATAAAGCTACGCTAGGTATATAGTTACGATATTCCGTCGTCGGAGAAAGTTCAACGACGACGTGTTTACAAGGATGTTCTCCCCGTATCTGTCTCACACCCGGAGAGCTTGGCGAGTGTGAGTCAATGAAGGGACATGATTCAATCTGGGTTCCAGAGCTTTGGCATGCAAAGCAACGTCCGCGGAATACAGAAATGGCTTTTGGGAGAGCCGGGAGACCACGGTCGAGCAGTGAACCGACGGATGAGGGCTCGCAGAAAAGAAAGATCAACATTTCAGAACGTATGATTGCCCAAAGTCCAGCTGATCTCGTCCACCCTCCTCCGAAACGCCTTCCACTTGGTGCGCCCGACGACGAGATACGGGGACTGATCGCCAGTTTGCTCAGGTGCAACGTCGAGTTTAAGAAACGGGTTCGAGACGGCTTGATATAGGGCCATGTGAAAGGCCTTGAACGTCTACAACGTCGACAGAAGTGTATGTTTTATGTCGTCGGTCGGACATTGGACATGTTAACATTGTAGGGATGGGGTCCCCGGTGACAAAGAAACGGAACTGACCATGATGACCTCGGCGTCTCGTACCACGGCGTCCGTCAACGCGAGGGCCAAGATGATCTTGACCTTCAGTGGGGTGACATAGCCGTACGCAGCGACGTCGTCCATCGCGTACAACAACCCGAGATAGCCATCCGTCGGTTTGGCCGCAGCGCCGGCTAGTCAGAAAAAAAAGGCGCAGAGGTTGAGACGGTCGTGCAACGGTTCGGAATGGATAAGGGGGCTGACTGCGCTCCTCGATGACGTCCAAGCTCGTGTGGGCGACGTAGTGATACTTGAGTTCCTGGCCTCTTTGAAAGGTCCGTACCAAGATGGGGTGATTTTGGGGCGAGATGAACGCCACTGCGTTGAGACGGAGTGATGGAGGCATTCGAACAAGTGGTGGTCGAAACTACGTATTCCTGCAAATTAGGAACAAACGTATACTCGAAGTGTACAGTCACTATCATACACCCAAGTGCCATCTTCACCCAGTCGTGGACTTCCTCAACGATGAGACGGTCTGCATCCAAAACGTCAGCCATCGCAGACGGATCGTCATTGTCGTTCCATCACCTCGTATATCCTCTTCTGTGCCGCAAAGAGAATGGCGGCTGTAAGCACACTTTGGAGCAGTTTACTTCGTGCGCCACCATACAGTCCCCGAAGTCCTTCCTCCTTGAATATGGTCAACAGCCCATGAACAGCTGATCTGTACCGCTCAGCGTCCGCATATCCCGCTTGTAGTCTGCTTTTCACGACGCTTCAGAAAACAAAAGAAAGGCGGATTCAGTGTCACCTAGAAAAATAGCGCACGCATGCCTTCTTACATGTAGGGATAAGTCACTGCGGTGGCGACTGGTACTGTCAACGACGGCAAAATCATACAGGAGGCTACACTGCACATACCAAGCTTCGAGGCGGCGCCCAAAACGAAGACATCCCACTCATTCAGTCCGGCCGAGGCACGACCGCGTGGACTCGTCGACAGTCTTTTCACGCGACTCTCGATCAGCGCATTCTTGAGTTGCTCAAACACGGTGTACTGGATGACCGGATTGATGACTAGCACGAGCGCAGGGCCGATGCCCCTCCAGAACCCAGCAAAACCGTCCTTGGACAAAATCTTCTCGATCGCCTCGAATACGCCTAGTTTCTTGGGCTTCAATTCGGGTGTTTCAGGTTGGTCAGTATCTGCGCTGTGAACCGCCTGTGATGTCTGCACGATCCAAATGGGATTGCTTATGATGGCCGTCGCGGAGCCTGTGTTGATAGGCGGTGATGAGCCAGATTACAGACTACAGCGACGTGCGGGAGGTTACCTGCTATAAGGCCGGCAAGCATGGACTCGAGGGTAGTGAGTGCCTTGCTTCCCGTCCTCGAGTTTAAAATGATGGTCCGCGAACGCTCGTAAAAGTAGTAATAGACTCTGACGACAAAGACCTGAGCCAGCGAAAAGAAGATACAGCCAACCGGCTCACCCATTCGTGACTGCAATGCCGACCAGGCTGGAACTGAGCCCGCTGTACAATCCACGAAAGCCCTCCCGTTTGATGATGTCCAGTACCACTTGTGCAAAGGCCTGGCAGGCGTTAGCAGGAGACCGTAAGCCGTGGGTCGTAATTACCCGATCATCCCGAGGCTTAGTATCGACCGCTGCACGGGTTGAGAGGACGACGAGTGGACTGTCAGCGTCGAATTAGCGAGCCCGTACGACATGCGAGGCAATATGACACTTGCTAGGTTGCCGACATTGCCAGCATCCCTCCAAGGGCGCCCGCGAGGGCATGGAGTGCAGAGTCGCTCATGTTGGGAGAGCGGCCGTGGTCTTGAGGTGACCTTGGCCTTGACTTCAACAGTCGGCTAGATTAATCACACCATGCCAATTCACATGCCATCTAAATCATGTTGTAATGCACCATCGTCTCGAAGGAGACCCGCTCGATGTCCTACTCAAACGTGCCATCCTGGAGCTGTTTCAGAAGGCTCTGCATCTCCTCCACGTCCTTCTTAAATGCGCTCGAGCTCGAGCTCGTTTCACTTCTACCAGAGACATTGAATGCATCGCCTGAAATCGGTTTCCCATCATCCAGAGCAAGCCACTTGTCCAACTGCGCAGAAATAACTTGCGCCTTCAACCGGTAATGTGTGCGGACAACGTCGCTAAATGGCTCTGGAGGCGTCTTCAAATTCCCTAGCATCTGCGCCAGATAAATGGGGATCACCAAGGATAACGAATTTATTACCGCAGTTCTGACGACCATCCGCCGCACGTTTGCCGAGTCTGTGACGAGTCAGCAAAATCTCGACCCGTCGTTGTCCAACTTACATGCTTTAGATTGTGGTGTTCCACCGCCATTGGCCCACCCAGGCTCATTTAAGTAGGGTTCGTCACACAAGATCATGGACTGAATAGAGATGAGAACCTAAAGGCGCAAGTTGTCAGATAGACCATGGCTTCCTATCAGCAAACGCACCTGCAACAAGGTTGATCGGCCTGGTATCCAGCCGGGCCCAGACCAAGTGCCAAGAAGAGAAAGGCACACTTTGCCATCCTAGCAGGAATCAGTCAATGTCCAGTATCTTCCGATGCGATGTTAAGATATACTTGCCGCATACAGGTTGGGATTAAACCGATATTTTCCACCATTTGTCTTCGAACGAGAATAAGTTGTCAGATAACATAGAGGCGCCTAGGCCTGGGAATTACCGTCATATACTTGACACTAGGGGGTGATTGGTTATAGCTTGGGCCAAGGAATATGTCAAACAAAAAACTGCGGAGGTTTAGCTGGAGCAATGAGGTGTCGATTAAATTAGTACAGACCACCCATCCTGATACCTAAGGGCCAAATCGGTCACTAGAAATGAGGCTTGACGTGCAATATCCTGGAGCTTACGGTGTGCCTTCCGGGCCGATGATCAACGCCTTGATGATATCCACACGGTTTTCATCTACTCTCAGAAAGATCGACGAGTCCCAGGCAACGGGCAGATTCGTGGTCAACACAGCAAGCTAGGAATGACAAGGCTGTTAGCTCCCACGGCCAAAACTTTCGGCTCATTGTACCTCTTTTGCAATGGCGAGTGAACGCTTTGGAATCTCCGAGTTCGCGAGCATGCGTGCTTCACTGTTGAAAAAGAACTTGTAATGCGGAATCGTGTCTTCACTCGGTATCGACTCTGTAGGGGGCACCGTGAGGTCGCAGTACTCAAACCGAACTTGTGTCGCCCAGTTGACATACGCCTTCCGGCGCTCTTCTTCTGTGTCGCCAATATGCATCAGTGTGAGATCGAGCGCTGAGGTGTTTGCGATCCTGGGCAGGGATGCGTGCAACCTATCAACGAAGGCATCACCCTTTGTCTCTCGCAAAGACCGGTCGATAGCGTTCGCCGTCATCAGAATTCGTTGACAAAATGCCAGTAGCTTCTGATTCTCGTCTGATAACGCCGGCGACGGCTCCTTCTCTTTGCACTTTCCTTTGTCCGTCGTCATCCGTTTCTGTTCTTCTGTCATCTCCTCTTCCTCGCGCTCCATGGACTTGACACCCTCAAGTCCCTTGATGGCCGCCTGTGCTTGTATGACAATCGCTTCAAGCAGCTCGCGGGGCCCGGCGCTTCCTTCATAGACGATGGTGCGTTCCCGAATTACTGACTTGCCTTTTCCAACCTTCCTGGGGGCAACGGATTTGATCGACCCCGCCACCATAATAGGCATGGCCATCATGCTTGCCAAGGCTTCGTGATTAGAGATAGTCTAAGTGGAGACTAATGTCACATGTAGAATCTATCAAGGAACAACACTCACTTCAAGCCACTCGAACAACTCAAAGTATAGAATGGACCGATCGGACATGTCCGATAGTGAATCGTTCCGGAGAAGAGTCGAACATAGGAAATTAAAACGTCTCCGAAGATGTGCTAGGGCGGTAGGATGAACCATATAATCACTTGTAAGAGCCCCGTCGTCCCTGTGGAGTGATGGAAGGTAAATGCGTATTTGAGAGAGGAGAGACCCGATCTTCTCGTCCTTGGAACGCTGTTGAGCTTGCGCCTCGAGTAGCCCAGAAGTCTGCGGGGGTCAAGTTCTAGGGAAGGTGTTACTGTATGATGCGACTCACGTCCTCGCGACCATCGCCCGCATATCCAGTGCCACCCCGTGCCTTCTTCCCGACAGGCAAGGACATGTAGTATGTGTCATCGTCGTCATCATCCCCGTTGATGGAAGGCTGAGAGTGAACATCCATCTTGCGTTTTTTGTTCGACTTTGCTCGCGAAGTTCCTTGGCTCTGCTCCTCTCCCTGTTGACGTCTTTGCTCCACAAACATCGCTTCCAGCATTGCAAGACCAACACCCAGTATAACGCCCTGCAGGTTTGAACAATGGAACAGGCTGACGTCAATGGAAGTACCCGGACGACTATTCCCAGGGTTGATTGTTTCACCGCACGCAAAACAAAACTCAATGTTGCAGCTGGGGCACGATCGCTTCACGCTACGGCGCAGGTGTTCAGTATACTTCGAGAACTCGGACTGTGAGGCACGGTGAGCTTACGCAAAGAAAACTCCAATACCATCACTCACAAAAAGCGGAAAGAAATCGCCTCTCTCTCGATCAAGCTTGTATCCACAAGACTGAGGACAAGGGCACGTGTTGTTGCTAAGGAAGTCATATAGAGCAAAGAGAAACGACTGCTCATTGCCCTCAGGACAGCCCCTCATCCAGTCACCCTGCATCATGAGCTTGACTGGTTCCTTGGACCCCGGAAAAACGGCAGATTCGGGTTCTTCCTCGACTTCGATGACTTCCTCGCGACGATCCTTGGAGAAGAAGATACCTGGGATGCGGTGAGTCGCCGGAACAAGCAGTCAAGTGCTGCCATTTGCCTGCGTAGGGGTCAACTTCACCCGTATTTCGCTTCGCCTCGTAATCGGAATCATAGTCAATGTAATCATCAACTACGGCGCTGATGAGCGTGCGTTGCCACAGCATCTCCATAGACCCACCATCATCTTCATTATCTTGCATCTCGAGATCTTCTTCCACGCCAACATGGTCTGGGGTCTGGGGTGCATTAGTGGGGGGGGCATTAAACCACGGAATGAGTACGCACAGAAGCAGAAGGGGTTTGCGAGGGGCTCATTGGACCAACTGGAGTAACCGGTGCCATGCGCACGTCGTCGTCGCCATCCGTTACATACGAGAACTCGCCATCGAAGATGCGTTCTGCTGCCTCCATGACATCCTTGTACTTGCGCAAAGCTGCCCGCGCTTGTGGCACGGTAGCACCCTGATCATCAGCAGCGAATGGTAGTCAACAATTGCGCACGACGCATGTAGCGAACGGCGTACCATCTCGACGAGCTGGCGTATCCCTCTATCCATTGGAAAGGACTTGGTGGTTTGATGGGTGACAATGTGCGCACACGAACTTGATAACTCAATATCATGTCACAGCGTGACTGGCGTGACCATCCCGGCTCGACATTTTTCAAAGAAATTATGCATAAATAAAAGACAGCCAACCTCACAAGACCCAGACAAGAAGAAAGGAGAGGAATCGCATGCTAGGAGGTAATCTGAGTAGAATAAGGCAAATCATACTAGCAAGGTGTATTCGAAAAGGAACTAAACATTACCAGCCCATGTCTAGCAGTCAAGTACTGGTCAAGAGTGTCAGTTCGCAACGCATACAAACAGGTGATACACACAACGCCCGCTTGTCTGGCCAGCCAAACGGTGTGGGTTTCCTCTTCGGTTGAACAAGGTAAATTCAGGAAAGAGAACATTAGCTTCTCCGGAGAGTGGGATGATTCTCTTGATCATCCCGATCATACCCAAGAGGATACGAGGACAGGTCACTCATTAGTGCAAGCGTGTCCAAGCTAGCTCGCTGACGGCTCTGAGGGACTGAGGGGAGGTGGGTACCCTCCGTTCCGCCGTGGTCTATTTGGAAAGGAAAGTTTCCGAGTCCCGATGATGCCGTGGACAACTGGGAACCTGTGGACATGCCCAGGATACGACGACTCGGCGGGGGATCCAACGGGGGCATTGACGCCCCGCTTTGTGTGGCTCCACCTTCGGGCAGCATGTGTAAAGTAGTAAGTTCCGCCGCAACTAACGGGGCTTGGGACTTGTTAGCAGCGGCGAATTGCTGACCAAGTGGGGAACGAGGTGGAGAACGAACGGGACGGGAAGATATCGGCGATGGCGGGACAAAAGGGAACGATTCAAGAATTGAATCCGCCCGGGTAGACGTTGTGGAGACCATAGATGTTCCTGATATTCGTTTGGACTTGTCGAGACCTTGAGCGCGAGCCTGTGCTTGAGCATGAGCCAGGGCACGCTGCTGCTGCTCCTGGAGTGTTCCGGAAGGGGCGGGAGAAATAGGAAGTAATTTTGCTATAGAAGTGCCGTACGACGATTTTGGGTCGAGACGCGTAGTCAGTGACCTGTTTTTGACTCTTGAGATATCCCCACTGCCGATGACGCTTCTTGATTGCACAGGGTCATCCAAACCGGGATCAGTTGACGCTTGCTCAGACGGTGCATGGTGATCTCCAAATGGATCGCTACGAGCGAAGAGTTCGTGTTCATCAGCCTCATTAACAATGTCTGCAGGCCCAAATGAAGTCGCGGCAAGCGGCGAACGAATGGAGGGCCGAGCCGCAACGGAAGGAAGCTTCAAGCTATCTGAGGAAAGATGCGACGCTGGCGTCACAGTACCTGGTGTTTGAATGACTTCTGCTTTGACTTTGCCAACGACTTGGCGAACAGCGCCCTGGATATGGGTAACGATCATAGGCGCTTCGTTCAAGAAGTCGCTGGAGTAGCTGGCATTCGAGGCGTATGAATTTCGGGATGCACCTGAGCGTTGAGAATGGGCGTAATTGGGAGAGGGTTCGCGCAAGGAATCGAGCGAGCGATGAGGGCTGTCTAACACGAGGTCGACGGGACGAGCTGGGCGAACTGGAGAGCTGGGTGTCAAGATGGAGGACTCTGCGTGCGGAGAAGACGGATGAACAGAACCAGGAGACACGAGGGCAATTGGGATGACGTTTGTGCCATTTGTAGTTGTGGAAGTTGTTTGGATGGACTGGCCATCGTCGAACGGATTGCCCACAGTCTGCCTGTCAGAGGCACGATGGGCAGCAGACGAAAGAGAAGTGTGAGACTGAGGGTCGAGATCAATGACGCTGTCTCCAGTAGAGGCGTACACTCGGATAGTATTGGACGGCGTGGTGGGTGTTAAGGGAGACGGTTGGTGAGGTTTTTCCGTGGGATCGGGACGATTAAGAACTGCTTCGGCAGGAGCTGGGACGTCTGGTTTGGTTTCGCTGGCTACATCGCGGGACGGACACGTGCGTAGACGACGGCGATACAAGAAGAACGCGACCAAGATGCCTATCAAGACGAGCAGAACAGCGACTATTGCGCCTGCAAGGGCGCCGGAACTAATGCCGCCACCGTCGCCGCTGCTGGAGGAATTGGGCTGGCAAATGAAAGTTGCACAAGAATTACAAGATCTAGACGGACGGTCACGTCTGAGACGAATGGCGAATTGATATCACAAACCGACTGATCTGGATGCAACTCTGGTCCGCAGGGCAGCTGCAGACAGGCGGCTCCGAGGGACAGGAGACGCATTGCCTTGGGAAGAGATCGAGGTGCATGAAAAAGCAACGAAGGAAACAAAGGAGTGTGTGGTTTTTCGGTGGGGATCGTGGTCGCTGGCATGCAACGTCGACGACAAGGACGAGCGTGCCTCGTCGTCAGGCCCGGCTGTCGGACTTTCCCACGGTTGGACCCTGTGCACCTGCGTCCCAGGGTCAGTGAAGTCGTCGGCGCGATGACCAAGTACGCCATCGCAGTGGACGGTCTGTCCTACTACCACGGCACAAACGACACGCCCTCTCTTTCCGACATTTCCCTCCATCTTCCTCCGGGCTCTAGGACGATCATTGTCGGCGCGAATGGAGGTGCTCGTCACCGCGCTCGTTCCACGTCAGGTCACTCATCTCTCCACAGCGGGAAAGTCCACCTTGCTGCAGATCCTCGCGGGGAAGCGTCTCATCAATGGTGCAGACATCCGCATCAGGGACAGGGATGTGTTTCGCGATTCACCCCCCGGCGTCACTTTTCTCGGCACGGAATGGTCGGTTGCCCCTCCGCTACCCTGCTATGTCTTGACCTTCCTTGGTCAGGGCAATGAATCCCGTGGTTCGAAGCGATATTGTGGTATCCGCCTTCTTAGACTCCGTCGGAGGTTATAGACACAAAGAACGCAGGGACAAACTACTCGACATCTTGGATATAGACCTCGACTGGCATATGCATGCGATATCGGACGGAGAACGACGACGTGTTCAGATTTGTATGGGACTCATGGCTCCTTGGGATACTTTGCTGTTGGACGAAGTCAGTCAATACCGTTTCCGACTCGCACAATGCTCATTCCCATCCCTTACTCAGGTTACGGTGGATCTGGACGTCTTGGTTCGCGACGAGTTGCTCACGTTCCTTCGGGAGGACAGCATGACGCGTGGAGCGACCATCCTCTGTCTGTGTCATTTACTTCTCTCGGACATCGCCAGCTGACCTCCGTGAAGATGCCACCCACATATACGATGGACTGGATTCGTTTCCGACTCATGTTGCACACATGCACCTTGGTTCGTTTTTGACAGAACCTACACCTTGGCCATTCAACTGTCCTAAAGCATCTGTCAATTCGGCCCTATATCACACTGCCTTGCAGTGGCTAAAGGAGGACCGTGACCGTCGTCGTGAGCTTGAAAAGCAGGGTCGCAAGTCTCGAGGGGCTCGAAAAAACGTTCGTCAATGGTTTCCCTCATCTTGCATTGTGCGCTTATCTATACTTCCAGGATGTTCCTGCAGACTCAGAGACTTTTTATAAAAGGTGAGTGTTCAACATGCTATCGGAAAATAACTGATACTTAGGAATGTTTGTATGTAAGATATGACTACACGCATTAAAGTCAGACTAGATCGTAGATCTTCAAAACTTGTCACATTCAACTGCTTGGAGCAGGTATGTACGTGTATGTGTGAGGTGCCATCTTGTTCGACGAGTAACCTTCATCTCCGTCCAATTCTAGCCAAGATGTGCGCTCCTTCATATGTCTTCAACGTTTTCACCACCAACCGTAGGTATCTAACGCCACTCTACCACTTGCACGTACTACCTCTGCGGACCCAGACTTAAAGGAATAAGTTATGACTTTCAATACAGACTACAACGAATGTTCGCGAATGAGACATATAATTCTGGCGTCTAACACGTTAGTCGCAAAAAGTTTCCTTATCATCGTCCCAGCCAAATATCTCCGGTGCGATTCCGATTTGGCGGAGCATGTTGCCCACTGTGTTGTTAAAGCCGACTTCATCATCCTCTTCCGGTGTCGTTGGGGTATCACGGTCACAAGACTTTTCCCCCACGTCTCCGAGTTTGGTCTCCCAACTCCAGGGCACGTTTCTGTCGTCAGCATTCTTCCAGCCATATGACCCATGGATGAGCGTTGTTCTTCCCTCAAAGTCACCAGTGTCTTTGGTAGCGTCCCAAATGTCGTAGGCAACTTCTCTGCCTGCTTCTGTCCATTTCCTCGCAAGCCTGACAAGCACTTCTTCTTCGTTGTCCTCCTTGACTTTAATAGCACGCTTCAGCAGCTGTAACTTGCGCTCGAGTGCCTGGACTGCCGGCGTAAGGCGTATAGTGCGGGAATCTGAAACCCTGTTGACAAGCGGGGACTTGAATTGCGTGGCAGATCTCGATGTATTTGCACCCTTGTTTTGTAGGGATGAAACATGCGTAACAGGTTCTGTTTGGTCAGAGCGTTCATCGCCTACTTCGGACCCACTGCAACCGGTTGATTCGATGGTTCTGTTAGTCATGGCCTGGACCGGCCTGTCCCTAGCAACAGGAAGCTTCGACGGTGGGCGAAATGGAGCAGCCAACTTTTTGAATTGGCGGTTCTGAGAAGCTAGAGTTGCGCGCATTGGGGTAGGGGGGCGATAACGGTTGGAACCCTGTTTCTGTGTACGATCGTGCAACAACCGAGTCTCTGCAGAGATAGTGATACTTACCGGGTGTTTGCTTGGCTGTGATTCATATGATTCACCAGCCTATAGATGAGCGTTAGCGAGCGCGAGGAGAGCAGATTTCTGGGAGGCACATCTCTTTGGGATGCCGTTCGCTTTTTGGAAAGCGAACTGCCCTTGACACACGAGGTAGGATACGACTCCGAGTAAGATCTTTCGGCCGTGGGTGATGTTGCAGCGTAGTGTTCGGATTCTAAGCGAGGCTCCTCTTGGGTGAACAGCACCAGGTGGTCAAGGTGGGGGCAGTCAAGAGAGTCCACAGGGCCATTTGCTTCGAAAAGTAGCGTCTAAGAGACATACATGGTTCAGCAGTAGCGCACCAATATATAAAGTATTCAGACCGTTTCCGAGGGTTCACCGGCTGAAGATTGAGACGACGCACAGGGCGAGGAAGAGAACAACTGTGGAGGGCTGGAGCTAGGAGGAAGGGAAGACGGAAAATATTTGTGGGCATAATCAATGTCTTGCGTTTCTTCATCAGTCAGACGAATAAGACCAGCGGTCTGTATACGATCAGATTCTGCATGCAGTATCGGGGTGCAGGTCAGGGGATCGACAAGATGAGTTTCTCCTCTACCATCATGTCGGACTGTTTCCGAGATTGCTTTTGGACACGATACTTGCGGGACTTGGGAACAAACAACTACCTCCGTGCTATTAATGTCAATTGCTGGTGGAGATCCGCAAGCAGGAACTATCGGAAGCTCTAGCAGGAGCTAGGTAGGATAAGCGTTTCAGAATGGAGAGATTTCAAACGTCTGCCTTACGCCTTCTTTGGGAATCGTAGGAAGGACGACCTGATCGGAATCACTCTGAGGGAATGAGCGGCTGTGTTCACGGTCAAACCTGTTCCCTGCCGGCTGAATGTCGGAGTGTTCCTGGTCGGACTGCATATATGCATGTAATAATGAGCGGTAAGGAACCTAGAGAATAGGTTTGCACCTTGATGGGATGTATCATGCTCTCCCTTCCACACGCCTCACCGTCACCTGTTGCAAGACTCGAAAGCAGCTGGATATATGCGTATCAGCGTTCGAGCAGAAAGCTGCGATCAAAGGCACATTCGACTCACGTCTGAAGTGGATGGAACCCCTGGGATTAAATCCTCGTCGAGTGCAACGTTATTGAATTCATGCTCGTGGTGGACGGTGACACTTTCGGTCAGCGTGTGTTGGCCCGTGTCACCTCGCGTCAAATGAATATTAGTATTGGCGTGCATGGAGAGGTCGGAAATTAATGTCGCTTTGGATGAAGGGCGGGCGATGCTGAGCAAGTGCACGTCACCAGACCGTCAGGAGACTGGGTCACGTGGCTGGAAATGGAGTGCCAGATGAATGCCATTTTGATTCCGTTCTTGAACCGCTGATCAACCAAGACAGTCTACTTAGTCGGAGGACGCCAGGTTTGTGGCTCAAGGCCTTAAGCTTTACACTACATCGCTGCAATGTTGTTCAAGAAATGTGTGGTCGATTTGCGGAGCACGAATCAAACCTAGATAAACCGCTGAAGCCAGTGACCATGCCTAATTTAAGCAGAGACGAGGTCGACGAGAGTCCACACATCACAATGTACGAGAGGGGTCGCACGAATCTTCATCCCAAGAGAGGAGAGATGCAGATGGTGAACTTTTACTCTGCGAGCACGGTCATCTGCGCACAGTACGGACTCGAGGATCACCTTTTTCGCTCCGCTTGCGAAGTTTCTCCTGTCGTTTACTCAGTGTGCTTTCTTCCCCTGTAGATGTCTTGGAGCTGTTGTCCGGTGACCGACCGATCATGGGACCAATGAAGTTAGTCCATATCTTGAACGCAACATATGCGGGGATCTTCGGGTCCGTCAGTTTTGGCCCGGGCAATAGAAGCGGGGGTGTCGCATACCAAGAGGTAAAAGTACCAAACCCAGTCACCGAACGCACCACTTCCGACCTGACATGCCCCTACACGCACACATGAGCCAGAATCGCCGTAGAAACGCCACGACCGTACAGGTGACATATAAGACGTCGAAGCACCATTCCGTAACACCGGGTTGACTGAGGTCCTCGCCAGAGGAAATAATCGCTCCAGTCGTTGGATCACGTCTGGATGTCCCGATGCGCTCCAGGTATCGGGCCAGAAATAGCACAGGTAAATAAGTCATGACATATATAGCCAGCGAACCCTTTGAAGGGGGGAGAGAACTTCGCCTAAATAGTAGGCGGAGCAGAATCGATAGGATGGTGGGGACGAACGTCCCAAGACGAAGGGTTTTGATAGCCTGTTCATTCTGTCCAGCTGGTGAGAGTCAGCAGTTAAACTTTTGCGAGTTTCGGGGCGCGCAATGACAGCACCTATACGCTTTGCTGCACCTTGAGCCATTCTGATGCGGGTTGTTTGGGTAAGGGAGAAAACGCGTGGGGATCAGGAGGTGTTTGGTAGTGGCTGAGGTCCAACTCAGTAGTTCCGAGCCAGGACACAGCCGCTCAATGACATGACATTGCAGGCTCAAACTGTACATTCACATCGGTTTCCTCGAATTTGCTGCCCGTAAACCAAGGCGTGCAATGGATGACAAGCAAGAAAGCGTTCGTGTTGTCGAGTTGGCTCAGAAGACCCTTCAAGCCAACAAGGACCATTTGCATGCTTTAGAGGCATACGTGCAAAGACTCGAAGTCGAACTGGAAAGATTCGACAAACTACTTGTACGTCGGTCCCCCCCTTTCATGCGTGTTGCCTCTAGAAGTAAATAAACGAACTCCAGGACGCCGCCGATGCTGTCGACGAATCCGATCTGGACGTGGGATGCTTCGTCACCATACCCGGGTCTGTAAGAGCGACAGCGCCGACTGCATCGAAGGAGCTGTTGTCACCTGTACGCGAATATGATTCGGTTTCTTCTGCATTGACGACTATGTTTCTAGGAATCCCCGTTTTATGAAGACGCTCTAAAGCGCAGCCGTTATCAAAACGTTAGTGAAGTACGCCCAAGTGTGTCACAATGCTAGTCTATAGAGTCCATCCAACGTGTCTTCTAGTGAAAGCTAAGGAATTGGAAGCCCTTGCGGAGGCCGTACAGGCCGAGAGCTATCGTAGCCATGCTTTGGGTCTTCAAAAGAGGTGTGCCTATTGTGTCGGTGTGCTCATCGCTCACCTATTCAATGCAGAGGCTCCCTAGCGTTATTGAATACCGATGCGCAACTAACCCACCTCACGGGACTAAGCGATGAGGGTGTTGACTGGAATCGAATCGCCGAGAAGGTACCACCCTACCCTTACTTCGCTGTGGGACACTCAATGCTCATAGGTATCAGCTACCTATACTACTCCACGTACAGCAAGTGAGTGTAAGATACGGTGGCTCGGAGAACAACATCCCAAGTTCAATCGTGAACCCTGGACCCCTGAGGAAGTACTCAAAGTCAAGACCCTTGTTTCTGAATTCGTAAACACCCGACCAGATTGGGTAACCATAGCCGAGAGACTAGGGGTGAGGCGTATCATCTCGAGAGCCAATATCTGGAAATCTTATCTGGGTGACGAATAGACTAGTCGGACGCCACTGGATTGCATGCGGCATGGAACTTCACGGAAATCCCACCAGTGGTCCACGGAAACTGACCAACGACTTCTCAAAGCCATCCGCATGTATGGGCACAACAACTGGCATCTCAGTCTGTTTACGCCATACCTTCTTCTTCCTATATCTGACGTCGCTCACAGTCGCACGCTATGTTTCAGAAGACGCGACTCCTTCCCAGTGTAGCAGCAGGTTCCAAAAGAGTCTGGATGAGTCTATCAAACGCACGATGTGGACTCCAGACGAAGATGCCCGTCTCTCAGCTGCTGTTGCCGCTTACGGTTCATCATGGGTGGATGTTGCCGCTAACGTACCCAGTCGGCATAACGACCAATGCAGAGATCGGTGGATCGAACAACTAGATCCAAGCACAAACAGAAGCCGGTGGTCGGAAGAGGAAGACAGACTTTTGGTTGATCATGTGCGTGAACACAAGGGTGCCTCTTGGAAAAAAATTTCCGAACACCACCGTCACGGGAGGACGGAGGCTATGGTAACGTGGAATTTCTTTGCTATACGGTGGCCGTCGAAACATGACTTTGCCAGTGTCGCAATCGCTACGCGGCTCTGCAGAGGAGCGCAAATGTCGTTCCGACGACGCCCGCAGGTGTCCGAACCGATCCGGTCGCTGAGTCATCCGGTTCTGTATCAGCGAGATCGAAAACGTTCTCCTTCAAGCCCTCTGTGCATGTGACACAAGCTCCGCTCCACACAGAAGACAGTCGTCCCGAGCAACTCGTATTCCTTGAGCCAGTGGTGAACTCGAATCCCGAATTACATCAATACCACAAGCCCCGCCCGTCACATCAAAAGACGAGATTCAAGGCAACGGCGGGCAGCACTCTGCCCTCGAATGCCACGACCACCCCACCATCAAAGAAGAGGAAGATGCAGCTGCCTACTGCGAAGTCGAATAGATCCTCGATGGATTCCCGAACAGGGGAGTTCACAGGCTGAGATTTGCCCAGACAGCGAGATCAGATCGGAATGGTGGGTGTTCTGAATGCGGGATGTCTCGGTTAGGTGGAGAGTTGGTTTGCACTGCGAGCGCGACATGTTATCAAATTTACTCGCGTATGCCGTATTGGAAGCCTTGTATTTTGGCCAGACAACAATATAAACGGAACGGGAGCGATCCCAAAGCTTGAAGTGAGGAAGTATCAGTGTTGCATTACTTTCCAACGTTTCCGAGGGTACATTGACGCTTCGCAGTTGACGATATGACCAAGTAGCTCGCCATCTTCTTGCCCTAGGTTGTCCTCTGTAGCCGTCAATAAGTTTTTCAGAGATTCCTGGACCAGCCCCGCAGTCTTCAGTTTGCGTTCAAGGGACGGAAGAGCCGCCTTTTTCGGTGGCGATGCCTGAAAGTACCGTTAGCCACGAGCAGGACGGCCAGGCCTTACAACGCACCGGCGTCTTCAAGTATGTATGTTTCGGCGGAAGAGGTGGAAAATGAGACGGGAGGGAACGTAACGTGCTCGGTATAAAAGGTGGTGCACCCTCGTCGTCCGAAGAAAGCAACTCTGGTGAGGCCGCGCGTGGCGCCGGGAGCTCGAACGACGGCTCCGAGTCTGGAAACAGTTTGAATGTGTGATGGTGGAAAGGGACAAGGAACGAGCACTCACCAGCTGGCCGAGAAGCGAGAGCGATGTGACGGAGGTCCTTTCCTTTTAGCCCCCTGTCGTTACACGCATGGAGGACGTCCGCCGCAACAGGGGCTGCCCTGTTGGCTAGATTCGCGTACTCGTGGGCATGCTCGTATAGCGTTTGTATGACTGGTAGCGCAGAAGGAACGTTTGGAAAGACCAGGAGACTCTGAACGAAACTCACATGCGACCATCTCCAGTTCCAGCCTCTGCAGCGCGTGAGGCTCGATGGAGTCGAACTCTGCCGCCTTTAGCTGGGACACGATCAACTTCTGAACTTGGGCGGATGCGATTTGCGGGGATATCGTGGGGATGTCTGGGGCGGAAGGGGGGGCGGGGGGTGGACTGGGCACCTTGGATGGCTGGAGGGTATACAGCGGATAGCCCGGCGGGGGCTGAGGAAACGGTGTGTAGTGCGGTAGGGGTGCTGCGGTAGCCATGGGCTGACCCGGAGGGATTGGATAGATTGGATAGGGTGCCTGATATGTTCCATAGGGCGGATAGCCTGTGAATGTCGTCGCCATGGGTGGGTGTAACAGATGCGTTCAGGCGCCGCCAAGTCCGCCTTTTTCGCTCTGCACATAGACACCAAGTACTTATGGGACAATCCCTGCTTGCATCCTCACCCAAATCATTGAAAGCACCCCCAATATCCCCCAACGCTTTTCGTACCAACAGACCGGCCATCGTGGGCCCAGAGGCCCCGCAGGACCCATACCCAATCCAGCTCGAGGGCATTGTGCAGCATGGCTTTGGAAGAGGGAACAAGGACCTCGGGTGTCCGACTGGTGTGCCCTCTTGTGTCTTCTGTGATCCACGTTCCTCACGGCACACCCTAGCCAACCTGCCCCACGAATCCATCACGCACATAGCGAACACCACCAAGCCTGGGGTGTACTATGGGTATGCCCGAGTGTATGCCGCCAGCGACCAGCAGTCAGTGTTGCCGGCCAAAGATCTCGTCGTGCTGCCCATGGTAATGAGTCTGGGATGGAATCCGTTTTACAAGAACGAGAGGATGACGGCGGTAAGCACCGTGTATCTTCGCAGAGCTACGGCTCACTCACTTGGGCAGGAGATCCACGTCTTGCACGAGTTCCAGTCCGACTTTTATGGGCACAGGCTAAAGGCGCTCGTACTAGGATACATTCGACCAGAACTCGATTACATTTCCCGAGGCAAGTGCCATCTCCATGGGCAGGTCCGGCAATTGACTCGAGAGAACTGTCAGAGGCACTCATAGCCGACATCGAGACTGACAAGAGGGTGTCCCTCAACTCGCTAGCAAGGCCAGGCTATGAACAATACGTGTCTGATCCTTTCTTCGACGCATGAGGTGACCAAGACACAATACTTGATGTTATCGCTTATCAAAGTATATATCACCCATGAGACTGTTGGTGCTGTATTATGCCAACAAGGTGTGTTCGACACGAATATAGAGTAGCCAGTTCAATCCACCATGATGCTCGAGACGGAGACGCGAGGCCACCAGGGAGAGGACTGAATGGGAACGCGGGTGTAATGCTCCTAGACGCGTCTCTTCTTCTTCGACCTCGTGCCACCCATCTTTATCTTTGTCCTGTCCTCGACTTCAGTGACGAACGGCCGTATCCTGTCCCCTTCACTCGTCAAGAACACGCTTTCAACAGCAACCCTGCCCTTCCCAAACCCTGCAAAGTGCAGTACGAGCGATATGTGGCCCTTGTCCTTGATGACCTCCTCCAGTCGCCGAAAAGCGTGTACGGCGCACTGATATCCGGCCTCGTGCGACTTGCGGTTTGCACCCTTGAACCCACAACTGCCGCCGCTCCACCAACCTTGCGGAAGCAGTCTTCCGTCGGGCCCGCAGAGGTAGACCTTGGTGTTGTTTCTGCTAAAAGTGCCATGGAAATGGTATCGTGGAAGGGGGGTGACGGTCCTCGAGATCCGAGAGGAGTACTTGGATTGGGTCAACGGATTTGGAATGGCGTCGTATGGAATGGGTCCCTTTGGGGGCAGCTCCAGGTGCGGGGCGGTCGGGCGAGCGGAAGAGTCAAAGATGTCGTTGAAGAGTGACGACGAGGTTCTGGAGGGCGCTGCGACTGGACGGGACAGTCCATGCAGGACCGTCTTCAGCGAAGAGGACCACCGTATGAGGACCATTCTGCGCACACCTTGCTGAAGAGCCCGCGTGGGAATGCCAGTCCGGACGCCCCAATTCGGACATCACCGGAAACCATCCTCGTTTACCACCCTCTGCATCTCCCTGAGACCAATGGCAGTAAGTGGTGGTCCTCGCACGACAAGAATCCTGTCCAACAGTCCCCCGTGACAGTTTTCCAGCGCCTTTTACAACACGTTTGCGAAGCGAAACAGTACGTGGTGCGAGTGCGCCGCCAGCTCTTCCTCGGTTCAAATTGTTGCACAGGTATCTTTGTCTCCGGCATCTTCGCCGGAGCATTCGCATTTGGCCTTGGTTTCGATGTCGCCGTTCAGTCCTTTTGGGACCATTGGAACAAGGGCGTGAGTTACAGCGCGGTTTCTCGTCGCGCGCACTGACAGCCTTTTTTTTTTTCTCAGCGACAATGGAAAGACATCCGTGCCAGCTACGTCCAGAGCGACGATTCATGATACATGATAGCTATCTATCACGGACGTGTAGTTGCTCGTGCGTTGTCGCGTCAGTAGAGCACTCACTTTAGAGTTGATGTTATACTCAACGCTGATGGGCGTATGATTCATGGGAGAGTCACAGCTATTGCATCAGACGACGAGTATACAGTGCAAGGACCCAAGTGAGGGTTATCCGATGCACAGGTAAAGAATGGAACAATTCACAAACAGGCTCTGGAGACAGGTAACACAAAGTGGGACGTGTGTGGCGAGTAAATTCTAAGACAGTCAACAGACGGGAGACACGAGGCGATCACATGTAACAAAAGAAAAGAAAACACAAACTCGGCATGGTAGCACAGCTAGCTCACGTAGATAGCATTCCTGGATCTTCGCCAGACTCAAGCGGACCAAAAATTTCGTCAAAAATTTCCTTTCCATCCAGGATCAGTGGAGGAAGCTGCCAAGCATCGACTGAAGAGTCTTCTCGAGAAACTTTGATCCTCCGCATACGTTCGTCATTCCAGATCTTCTCCAAGGTCTCCGTCAAATGCTTCAAACCGAACAAAAAACCACGGTCAGGTTCTTTGGGATAATGCGGCGGAAAGCGGGCATAAACAATGCCACTGTCTCCGTCGACCTCGGCTTGGTATCCTTTGGAACTCGACGCCTGCTGGATTATCACCCGGTCTGGAGGCGGGGGGCATGGTGCCCAGTCTCGTCCAGTGGTGGTGTGCGCAAAATCGACAATACGAACGTTGACCTCCCCGCGTTTCCGCTTTCCTCCGGATCGTTTACCAACGGGTCCGAAGAGTACATCTTCGCTGTGTGTCCGTCGTAGGGATGAACGGGCCGCGACCTGACTCCTGGACCGCGTTTGCGATCGTTCCAGTGACTCCCCACGCTTACTCCGCGACGAGGGGTGTTCCAGAGCCGACACTCGAAAGGCCTCCTGGGCGTCGCGATCTCCATCGTAGATTAGGAGAAGACTGCAGCCGTAGAATCTGAAACCCTTCAGCCGACTAATAATGCGTGCAAGCGCATAAAGCTTTTGAAGCAAGACTGGAATGTGCCAGACCAGAAGGCGTTCCCCGTCATACAGGAAACTCGCGAGCAGGGATGGAAACTCTTCCGCACGAACATCGCGCCCCATATACTTGTTTTGGGTAACGTAAGATTGTGTGGCGTGGTTCCACACCTGTGGGGAGTAGTCAGCACTCAGTGGTTGCTACTGCCCAACGAGAACGCACTTGCATCCCACACACCCGGACGCCCAGGGGGCGGGTTGTCGTCCTATCGCATTTCTTGCGCTGACTCTTCTTCTTGGATGGGATAGCATCCATGCCATACTGCCTAGTCCCCATCTTCAAGTCCAGCACACACGAGTGCTTCAGACGGCCCGTAAGGTCTTCCATGAGAATGAAGTGATGCTGACGTGGTGCGGAACTGGAGCTCCTGCTGGGCGGAACTGGCTGATTTGGAGGTGGTGCGGAAGTCAGAGGAGAATCTACAGATCGCGAGTGGGACCTCCTCTGAGTGAACAGAGGTTGGAGCCCATCCTTGGTGTCCAATGCTAAATTTGACCGTTCCCTGCAGGTAAGGCCATCCAGTTTATTATATTCTATGTCAAAGGAACCGTTCTGCCCATCGTGTCCCACCTCGCTGTCACTTCGCACTTTCCGAAGAGCCGAGGTACAGTGGTTGTTTTCCTGTTCTTTGGGCCGTTCAATTGGACCAGAATACCAGCTACGGGATGTCGAGCGTGGTCGCGAAGATACTGGCAGTCCATATCCTTGCCGGGTGTGCACCTCCCTTTCGTCCTCCGTATGCGAGTCCTTTGACCATCGAGGCTTATAGCGACGATGAAAGCGACGCAAAATAGTACTGAATATGTGATCTTTCAGCCTGACGTTCACGGTCGTGGATCCGGTACCCCCAAACCAGCTAGAGGGCTGCGGCGAGCCGATAGCTGATTCCGAGCGGAATCCGCGGAGATCAGGCCGGGTAGCTTCGAGGTCTTCTGCTGTGGCTATCCTCCATGCAGACCTTGGATCCACGAAAGAGGAAGTGGCTCGTACCACATTTTCGCCGCGACATGGATCACTTTCATCAAGTAGAATCGTAGGTTGTCGACTGAGGCGGAGTCGCTTGGAGCTCCACTGATTCGGCTTTGTAGTGTATTGATTCTGGATGAGCGCTGGACTCGATGCCATTGCCCCGGAGAGCTGCGCAGGGTGCGGACGGTGGCAAGAACATAGACCGGATCTTAGTGGCTCAGTGAGAGAGCACGTGCGATCATGAGCGTGGCGGTGTAGGAGCCACTTGGGAATGATATGACGATTACGCTCCAACGCAACCTCGGGCAACTCTGCTTCTTCGATGGCCGCTTCTGATCCGGCACTCTCCTCGGGTAAAGTACCCACATGATCTGAAGGCACATTGCTGAATGAGTAATCGGGCTCGCTAGCGGCCTTCTGTACCACGGCGCCGGGGAAGCAGGATAAGGGAACAGGAATTAAAGCGGATGGGTCTGGGCTGGAGAGAGTTGGAGAGCCCTTCAGGACCCGACGGTATGTTACCAACATAACTCCCAGGTATCGCGGGATAAAGCCAAGAAGTGGCGGGGCTTCTCGCTCTACGGCCTCATAGAACTGATTCTCTCGCGAAACGAGAGGCTTTGGGCGGGAAGGTCAGTTGAATATTATCACACGTGGGCATGCACTGACTTTGCACACGGCTCTTTTCGTAAACTTGTAGATGGCGCTGTGACCTCCAACTTGGTTACGAAAGGGACGCAGAGGAATATGAGGAAGGCTTTCCTCTGAATCTCCATAAACCATATCTAGGGAGTCCGCGCTCCAGAGATCAGCACTCTTGTAAGTGGAGTCACCCTCTGACTTTGGGATCACGTCTCGTTCGCCGACCGGACCAATTGACGGATCTACGACCTGGGAAAGTGACAGCGAGTGTTCCGAGGTTCCAGACGTGGTGGAGATGTCTGAAGTGACCGAAGAATTATCCCAACCGGATTCGTCGTCAGTCCAAGACAAGAACGAGCGAGAGGGAGATGGAAGCTTGGGAGGAGATGACGAGATTGTGTAATTGTGAGGTAAAATATGGGTGGGTATGGGCGACCGCGCGTGGGTCCGCTTTTGATCGGCAAGGTACGGACTGCTCAATTCTGGAAAGTGAGATTCATTGATGACACTAGGAAGACCTATGGGAGGCTCGTATAGTGTCAAGGGAGGTATGCGATCAGTGGGCGAGCGCGACGGGGAAGGAGAGGGAGGATAAGCTCGCGAACGGGGACGGATGCACGGAGATTGTGGGACGGCGATAGGGGAGAGTTCGGGGGAAGTAGGTTGGGGACTGAGAGTGGATATATCGGATGCTCTTCGTCTGCGCCTACCGCGAATGGCCGGGTCCTGGCGGAAATGGTCTTTGCGCCAGTGAGACGAATCGGAGAAGAGTGGGTCGCGTGGAGACGGAGAGCGAGAGTCGGAGTCCCACTTGGTGAGTGAGTCAAAGCTTTCTCGGGTTCTGACGTTCTCTAAAGCGGTTGAACTACGCTCTCTTCGAAGGGCAGCCGTTTCCGGATCAGGCCAGTCGGCTCGTTTGACAAATTCATATCGGGCTTCTGCAACGGCGTCGTTTGGGTGCGAGGTAGTGAGACGACGCTTGGACAAGGTCGAATCAGGTCTGTCCGCAGACTCTTTGAAAAGGTCGAGGGACTGAGCGACCTTTCGGCCGACACCAACAGTCGAGGGAGGGTGGTCGAGTGACGAGGAGGAGGAACAGACCGAGAAGTGGCGGGGAACGTGCTGGGGTCTCTGGGAGGTGCGATTTGGGATTGTGGTGCGGGGAGAGGAGGGACAGGTGAGGTCCCGGGAGGGGTGTATGCGCCTGCGGGGGGTGTCGGGGCGGAGGGGGGGGGAGGGGAGGGCGGTGGGGTCATGGGACGGGTCGGAGGCTGGGAAGTGGATGCGATTTGACGGGGGCGGGGCGTGGCGGGGACGCATGGCGGAGACAATGGACGTCGGTGCGACGCCAGTCAGAAATATGACGATATGGAGGAGACACGTGCTCCGAGGCCTGAAAAGCGTCTCTGATGAGTCAGCAACAGCGACCCCTGCTCGTCGTCGCGCTCAGCAACGGCGGGCTCGTACGCGGCCAGCTCACGCTCACCTCGGTAGCAGCCAGGAGGCAACATCTCCGTCTCTTACGTTCGGACCTTTTCTACCTGGTCACGATGCCACGAAGTCCCACGGGGTCCCCGCGCACGTTTGTGGCCCCTACCACTCACGTCAACACCGCTCGCCACTCTGCTCTCCCTCTTGCGTCTGTCCACCTCCGTTGCCTTGTCGGCGCCATAGCCTCTCCCAGCACCCAATCACCACCTGCATGCACCCCCTCGCTCCCGTAACGCTCATTTCTGTTTCATGTTCACCAACGTGCCTCCTCCCCGGCATTCTCCCGTCTCACATGCCCCTTCCGTTCCCCCGCAGTAAGCTCGACCTCATTCAAATTGATGTGCTTCGTGTCGCCGCTCGACGGAACTTTATTTCGTTCCCGCGCCACAGATAAGTCGGTCTCTCCCATTGGCCGCGACTCAGCAACGCCTCGTCGCCATTCCTTTTACGCAACCGCCGCCTCGTCCACGCAATTCCTGTACGTCAGCAAACACGTTCAGCCCATCCTTGGACGTCTTATCCACGACTCACATGATCTGTCGTGATGAACCGGTATCTGACTCATGCTCGATTTTCAAACTCCGCTGGTACTTAAAACGACCCGCTGCGCCCGTTCGCATTCCCTGCTCTTCCCACCTGAACTTCCATCTACTCCCTCCACTATTGTATGCTATGTCTACCATGTACTCTGGTGTCAATTCCATACCAGGTCACTCTGCTACTATTTCACCTGCACAGACATCATCCAGCTGTGATGACAATCATTTGCTGGGTGGAAGAACTATTCTGAGCCATCATACTCTTTATTCCTCTATTAAAGACATTGATGACCATGCAAGTCCTTTTAAGAAGCAAAGAGTGGCTGCACATGTCAATACAAGACACATGGCTTTATACTATCCATATTCTGTCCATCAACAGAGTCCATCAACACCCATTCAAGTAAGTAGAACATTTCAATTGGATATATAATCACTTTGATTAAATTTTTTTTATCAGAGCTTTACCACTCCATCTTCCTCAAGTCCTAGAAGCAAGCAAGCAGAGTTGTTGTATGAAACCAATAGCAGTGATGCTATAAGTTCTACTTTTGCTAGAATGAGTGTATCACCAGATCAAGATGGCAAGTATCATCATCAAGTATTTATTATAATTTAATTATATAACTATAATTTTTATAGGTTCAACAACTATCTCTATAGATGATCTAGCCATTGGTATAGTAATTTAATATCTTATATATTCCTCTTTCTAAAATTCCAATAGATCAAGATGAATCAATTGTGTTGGACATTGATATTCCAACATCCTCTAACAGTCATCTTGTACATGCTCTTGACAAACCTGTCTCAAATGACAGTAATGTACTCAATGATGGTATATACTTCATATACTGGTGAAATTGAATATCATTTATTGACAGTTTTTTAGTTCAATCATTCTCTATTGCAAAGCTACAACAAAGTAGTTCTTGTAATGTTTCTTCTCAAAATGGACCTATCACTCTACCTGCTCCTCACTCAGATCATGATATTCATGATATCACAAACAGTCGTCTTACAATGGACTTTTTGGATGCTAGAGAGATGACACAAACATCTTTCTTAACAAGGGTTCAAACATGGACAAGTATCATAATGGATATCTATAACGATCGTAAAGAGCAACTGCTATATTTTGAGCTGTTTGGTGAGAAAACTGTACATATTCATTTTTTTTTTTTAAATCTAGCTTTGAAACTGATGTTTTAATTTAGACCATTACAGCAAATGCCCTAGACTTGCTTGCAGTGCTAGAGGAAATTGATCAACAGAAGAATCAGATCACATTCCAGGAGGAAGTTACTACAAAACTTTCCAAAAAAATCATCAAAGTTCTAAAGACCTGCAACAGCCACAAGGATCAGAAGATCTTTACAATTGCTATCAGAATCCTAGATAACCTCTACCAGCGTTTTTATAACAGACACTTCTATTGGAGAGGATAACTGACTGTGTAGTATCTACTGCCAATGTTACCAGAAGAGGGTAAAAGACAGTAGAAGAGATGATGACATTCATTGGAATTTTCATGTTATATACCTGGTTTGTAAGTGGCATGGAATTGTTTCAAGTTGGATACCATCACAATGCTCCATACCAGTGTTTCTGAGTGTGGATGAGGCTAGCTGTAAGTCGTTGATCAGCTCAGCCTTGGCTTTGATCTCCGCGATCCTATGTGGTAGTTCAACGCGGCAGAGCGGTGATCGATTGTGATTAATTCCAGAACGTCGCTAGCACTGCTTCATGGTTGCTAACAATTCCATTCCGAACTTGCCGACGAGTTTGCCATTATTCCGGTGATAGCGGCGGATCGATCTCGGCATCTGACGTCCGTGCAGCGGCGCCGACAGCTGTCGACCAGTCACACTGGCAGGAAATCAATAGCGTAAAAGAAACACAGCACCGCCTTGAACATACGCGCTGGCGGCGACCCGATTCCTGGTGCCCACAGGCATCTGTGGCATGTACAGACCAGGTCCCGCTATTACACTCCGGGAGATCCCAACGAGCTGGTCTGCGAATAGAGGTTACGGTGAGTTCCTACTCGCCCTAGGACTGGCGACCAGGTTTTCACATCTCCGGTCAAACGTCTATATATCTCGGATGCTTGAGTTGAGGGCATTCGTAGGGCATTCTCGTCTCCCGTTCCCCACAATATAACGTGCATCAACCTGCATAGGGTATAGAACAGGTGAATGTCATCAGCATGTTTGCCTGTCCCGGGGTGGGCGCACGTATGGTAAGTCTTTCTCCTCTTGGCCGTACAACGTCCGTGCAATAGGCTTGTCGTGCTCGGAAGGAGTGCACACAAGTGCCGGCAAAGTAGGCAAGTATTAATTGCACTTTCCCGTACCCATAATCCAGGAACGTTCGTACGGGTTGGATTGGGCAACCGTCGGACGCGGTCTTCGACCTGGTTGAACATGTGTATAGCTTCCTCTTCACACGCGAGGACAGACAACTGATCCTACCACATTGAATGTGTCATTATAAATGGTCTCTTGTACCACTGAGAATAACTATAAGGTAATCGTGAACGTAAGTGCGTGAGCTGGAAAACTCGGTGGGGCATGACGTGAGGAACGTGTCACGACGTGAAACCGGCGTAAGAGTCGTGCATGTCTGCGAGATTATCCAAGAATACAGGTATGCGCCAAATGTGAGGTGGCATCACGAACCATTAATATTGCAAGAGGTATGATATGTGCGATGTCAATGAGATGCGATGTTATGCTACGAGTTGTGATCGCGGAGAAACCCAAACTTGGACGGAGCAGAAAATACGATGCGATCCACAAGGAATGCCTGACGGACGTGCGTGGACGGTAGCAAAGCTAGTCAGCACACGTCAACTTCGATGTCTTCATCGGCGACTTGCAAATTCCGCGCTGCATTTACTCCATTTTTCAGCTGCATCTCCAGATCAGTCTCGTACCCGAGCTTTCTCCTCTTCATGACCCGTCCCTCTTCGTCACCATCGTCGTCGGTAGCAACGATTGAGGTTGGCGATGTGCTATCCTCCGAAAGTAGTGCAGGCCCTGGCAGATTACTGCTCACAGAAGATCGGGTGCCCTCCTTCACTTCCAAAGCGGAGCATTCAATCACTGGTGCGCAAGAATCCAATAAATTCGCTGAGTTCGTTGCAGTCGACGGGGAAAGGGAAATTGACTGCGAGGCTTGAGGGGTGGGTTGTCCCGCTCTCGAAGGCAACGGAACAGTGGTAAATGGGCTTGACAACTCCGCTACAGTGCCTTTGCTAGCTTTCATCCCTCCTTTCTCTGCAACGCCGCCAGAGACTACCTTTTTCCTCTTCTTCTTGCCCATTCGCTCCTTCAGGTACCGTACGATGTGCCCCTGCAGCACTTCCAGTGCCTTTTGTGCCCCCATCTCCTCAAGCGCTTTGAGTTGCTCTGGTGCGAGAGAGGAGAAGATGGTAGGAGAAAGAATGAGGGTGTTGTTGTGCAATACAATAGGAGGTGGGTCTGGAGTACTGCTCGAGGGGTGAGAAGACGGGATAGGACCGATAACAATCGGTAGACAGACGGAAGGCGGGAGAGTAGCAAACAGGGTGGGCGAGTGGGAAGAGGAGGGAACGTCTGCCAACGGAGAGGAATTGCATCCGGATGAAACTGAGAGCGCTCCATGTCTCGGGATATTAGAACTCCCAGATCCGGATAGCACTCCAGAACTCAAGCTAGACGACGTGGAAGAACCTAGAGTAGAGAGTAGCCCCCCAACTGGCGCAACTGAACTGGTCTGAGATAGGACAGTCGGTTTAAGCGTTCCCTGTGCGGCAGCCCCCACATCTATGTTTCCTGAGGTCATACTTGTCAATGCAATCATGTTTGCTGCATCTGCTAAACCATCGACAAGCTGTCCCTGTAACGGTGCCTGTGTTCTGCCATCAGACGTCGACCTCAGAGGGGAAATCAGGGGAGTGGATGTCAATGGCGGTGGCAATGGCCCCATGCCACTTTTAACACTCCGTTTGAGTGGCGGGTCAAGGGGGGCCGCCTTGTCTCTCCTCCTGGAACTTTTACCATCCTTACCGCTGGACGGAACCCCTGCCGCCGAATTGGACTGGGCCTGTGCAGCTGCACGAGCTTCTTGTGCTTCGAATGTGTGCTCGTACTGAACATCGATAGACCAGAAAAAGCCTTTACCATGTTCCCCAGTACTGCGTTCCATCTTCTTGAAGGCACGTCCCGAGGACAGGTTATGGCGAACGGAGTTCTAAGTTAATTTGTAGAAACGCGTCAGTTCATCGGCCAGTAAAAGCGCAACCTGAACCATTCAAGAGAGAGAGAGCAGAGGAAGTCGTACGCGACCTACAGAGAATACTACGCACCTCCCAGCCAGCACCTTCGTTAAAACGATACCAGTCGTAATTATCCATCATCCAACCGCAAATGTCCTGCAAGGTCGCTTTCCCCCCCATTCCCTTGATAGCTCGATAGCACAGCTGCGCGTATGTCAGGGAAGGCTTTGGTGGCATCACATCGGGCTTTGGGAGTGGTTGGGAACCCTTCTTGCGTTTCCTGGATGTTGGCGCAGTGGTGGACAAAGGGGCAAAGGTAGAAGTAGAAGGGACCACTATGCGGGAAATTGCGTTGGAGTTCGGGAGGGAATCGGGAGAACGGGGAGGTTTCTGTGGTGACAATGCAGGTGCGGTGCGTGGTGAGGGAGAATGAGATGGCAAGGAGGACGGGGGGGATATGGAGGTGATATCGACAGACGGGGAACGTGCACGCTGAACCGAAGAGACCGAAGAGGGGGAGGGGGAGTCCTCGAGCGCTGCAGGGGGAGGAAGCACGAAGTGGAATGTCCGCGAAGCTATCTGAATCTGGGACCTGGAACAAGTGAGGGACCCGAGCGAGAAAGGGTGAGATGAGACGGACCTCTCGCCCAGTGGCACCCGACTTCCGGCGCCGGACCAGACACCGTCGACCCAGGCACCATTGCGTCCGATGACGACGAGGACAAAGCGCGCTTCTTCCTCCTCGTACTCTATCCTGGCGTGCAGACGTGACACGCTCTTGAGTGGGCCGAGGTCGACATCGACAGGGCTATGACTGGCAGCGGGAACATCATTTCCGTTGAGGGAGGCAGGGGTAGGAGGTAGGCACCTCCTACCGATAGTGACGGTGAGAGTCTGAAGGAAGAAGGTGATGTTGGGAAAGACGAGGGAGTAATAGGCGCTGATCTTGGCGGGGACGGCGGGGGTGACATCGCCAGCGGGGGCGGCGGGGAGAGAGTCGTTGGCGGGGAGGACGGCGGGGGAGGACATCAAAGGCGACGGCGGGGCAGGCTCAACAACGTGCAGCGACGAGCACGGCTGAGGGGGCGCCGACCCAACAAGGGGGGGTTCCGGCATATCCCGTGGTCACGTGACAAACAAACGTGCATGTATTTCGATGAAGCGTGTCGAAGGCAATAAATACTCCAATCAAGCCATCGTCTATCAACATCAAGCACCTATCGTCGATCTCCCGAGCGCACCAGGGATCGACGATATCGAACTCGGCGGAATAATGCCCACCTCAGTCACGACAGCCGTAATGCATGACGGCGGCGTCAAGTCATACAACGGACTCAAAATCGAGAGATTTGTTCCCGTACTATGCGAGTCACCACCCGGCGTCGAGGTTGGTGGGAAGGGAGTCGGTGCTGCGTACACGTGCTCGTCTCAGCAGGGTCCAGTGCTATCGTCCTCGGGACCCACCTAGCTCGTTCTTGCTTACCCCATCCCAACGAATACTCTCCGCGAACTTGTATGTCTCACAGCACACGACAACGGGGATATTCCTCGACTGGGCCATCATAGCAACCATCGCTGTTCCAGCCCGCGAAAAAACGGCACCGTTTGCGTGGAGAGAATGCGCACCAACAAACAATGTAGTGGTATGCGGTAGGACGGATGGGAGAGAAGGCAAGAGAAGATATGTGCACGGAATCGATGCAGTGGTGAGAGATCGCAGTAACGCCTTGCCTGGAACAGCCAACACACGTGAATGATCGCCCTATCTTCTCTGATGGGCAGAGACCGTACCTTCAAGCATGGGCCGGGAATCGACGATGATGACAGAAAACCGCTTGCCGGATGACCAGGCATGCAACAGGACCTTCTCGACCACCGATGACCTGCAAGTAAGGTAAACATCTGCACTGGGCTAACTCATCGGAACAGACCGTGCGTATGTCAGGATGACATCACCGTTCTTGATCTTGCTACCAGCTGTTTCTTGTATAACTTGATCAGCGAGAAGGATCCGATCCCGGATGTAATTATCGATCGTATCACAGAGCGCATCCTTGGCCTACAAGCCATCAGGAGTACTCGACATCGACGGGAAGCAAACAGAACTGACATCTTGCTCCGGCAAGTCAATATCAGAGCCACTGATCTCAAGCTTGAGCTGTCTGATTGCACTGCCCATCGAGACCGACATTGGCCTTGCTGACACAAGATGCGTGATCTGAGGTGAGAGATGCGTCATGAGATGACGAGAGAGCGTATTGTTGCGAGGCGTCGCGTAGTCTTGGATGACCTAGGGCCCTGTGAGCGAAAGACAGGAGTAGAACGGGGAAACCATACTGTTTTAAAAGCAGACAACGTGGCGATGCACCTAGCATTGGCGCCAGTGATCTTGAACTCTGAAAACTGTAAACCAAGTCTTATGACAGCAGGATGGATGTCACCCTTGGTGACGACTGGTGGTTTTGGGGCACCAAAGTGCGAGAAGATGCGCAAGCCACGAGGGGTCTCATCGAGCTGAGAGCCGGGATGTAAGGTCTCCTTCAGCTCGCCCTTCCCGGGCTTTGCTGTGGACTCCCTTCGGGACTTCTTGGGAGTGGCGCTAGCAGGGGGAGTGATGCCCTTACCACTCCCGCTGGGGCTATGTTTGTGAGAGGGAGCTAGTTTGGATGAGGTCGGCTGTGCAGCGGCTGTCTTGGCTGCGGCCTTTGCGGCTCGCTGCGCTTCCTGCTGCTCGCGGCGTTCTGCCTTTGTCATTTGCTTCTGGGGTTTTGGCGCAGGAGAGACGGGATGGGATGCGGTGTGCGGTGTAGGAGCCATCTCTTTGGAAGCGGGTGTGGTTAGCTTCAAAGAGGCCGTCACGGGTGCCTTGCAATTGAGTGTCTCGGTCGTCGTCGACATCGCACCGAACGGTACTGTGACGCTCCTCGGAGTCTGCGATGCCCGGCCCATCTACCAAGTGAGTCATCCCGTGGGAGTATATGACGTAATTGTTACCGTGTTGGGTAACTCTCGCCCACGATGCGCATGTCGTCCACCGACGTTGGTCGACGACATTGACATTGCATTGCGTTTCTCTCTTCTTGTTTTTCCCCGTTTTCGCCCTGCGCGACGACGACGACGTTGACGACACCGATTTCCACTCCTTCTAGCCCGCCGGAACCATGGTTTGTTCGCGCATACAATCCCTCTTTCCCTCTTTCACTCATTCCTTCAGGGTGTCCCTGCATTGTTCCGCTGGCTCAGCAAAAAGTACCCAAAGATCGGTCCGTACTTGCAGTCCGCTCCGTAAAGCGTTGCAGCTCAGCCGTCATTCTCCAGTGACATCGGTCCGCGAAGAAGAAGAAGTCGAGGTCCCAGATGCCCTCGGTGAGCCCATCAGGCTCCCCGTCGACATTACCTCTCCAAACCCGAACGGTCTCGAGTTTGACAACCTTTATCTTGATATGAATGGCATTGTGCGTCTCCTGTTCTTCTATCATTGTCCATGTAGTTCACGGTGTCCCAGGTGCATCCGTGCACACACCCAGAAGGCAGGGTATGTGCATTCACGCTCTCGGAACCGCCAATTCGCTGACTTTATTCTGTTAGCCTCCACCTGATACGGAAGAGGAAATGATGGTCGAGGTGTTCAAATACACCAACCGTGTCATTAATATGGTCAGGCCTCGCAAGCTTCTTTTCATGGCAATTGGTGTGTGCACCGTCTCCATCCGTGCACCCCGCTCACATCCCTGTATATTCTAGATGGTGTTGCTCCTCGCGCAAAGATGAACCAGCAACGCTCCCGTCGTTTCAGGTCCGCCCAAGAAGCAAAGGACAAGGCCGAAGCTCGCAAGCTAGCAGTAGCCGAATGGGAGGGCATGTGTCGTGTTACTTCCTGCAATACGGGTCTGACGTTTCTGTTCTCGTTTAGCAATGGGTAAAGTCATCAGCGACGAAGAGAAACACAAGGAAGCATGGGACTCCAATGCCATCACGCCTGGTACTCCATTCATGGACCTCCTTGCGGCCTCACTGAGGTATTGGGTCGTGGAAAAGATGAACACCGATCCTGGGTGGAAAGATGTTCGTTTCGTTATCCCTCCTACAAGTTTTCACTGATGTCTGTCTTTCAGCTTCAAGTGATTATATCGGACGCAAGTGTACCTGGAGAAGGAGAGCATAAAATCATGGATTTTATTCGAAGACAACGTGCAAATCAAGGTCATGATCCTAATACGAAGCATGTCATTTACGGCTTGGTATACTTGTACCTCTGTTTCTGCTGGCATTTTCTAATCAGGGTCATTTTCAAGGACGCCGATCTCATCATGCTCGCGCTTGCAACCCACGAACCCTACTTTCGCGTACTGCGGGAAGACGTTTTTGCTCAGGATAAGTCGACTGCATGCCGGCTTTGTGGTGAGGAGGGCCATTACGCCGCACAATGTCCTGGACCCAAATCGGGTGCTCTCGCCCAAAAACCCAAACCTACCCCTCCTGAAAAAAAGCCATTCATCTTCCTTGACGTTTCCATTCTGCGGGAATACCTTGAAACAGAGCTTTATGTTCCCCGGGCATCCTTTTCTTTCAACTTTGAGCAGGCCATTGATGACTGGGTGTTGTTGATTTTCTTCGTGGGCAATGACTTCTTACCGCATCTACCTAGTTTGGAAATCAGAGAGGGTGCCATTGACACATTGCTCAACATCTGGAAAGTGGAACTACCGAGAATGGGCGGGTACTTGACAGATCATGGCAAGTTAGTACTCGAAAGGGCAGAGATAATCCTGGAGGGACTGGCAAGAAGAGAGGATGATATATTCAGGAAAAGGCAAGAGGGTATGTATGGTCGCTGTCTTCCTTGGCCTATTTGCTTGGAAGGTGTATCTGAGGCTTACACTACTATCTCAGCCGAGAACCGTCAGGATCACGAATCCAAGCGGCGTCGTATTGATAATAACAACAAAAATGGTAACGGTCCTTCTGATATCCGCAATGCATCTGCCCCTTCCCCCGCTCTTGGCATCAATGGCTCGGTTCACAATGACTTTGCGGCGAAAGCAGATTCAATTGGTCTTGGTGCTCCCTCGACGGCTCAGTCCAAGTCCAATGTACCCGCTGCTGCGCAGGCATTGGCAGGTAGCAATCGCGACGTAGTTGCAAATCGTGCCGCGATCAGACTGGCGAACATGAGTGCAGCAGAAGTTCTGAAAGCTGAATTGGCAGGACTTGTTCCCGTAAAACCCAGCGCATCTTCGACGGCAAAAGTGCAACCACCAGACTTTGATACTTCAGACTCTGATTTCGACGTCCCTGGCCTTGGAAACGCGGAACCTCCTGTGGATGCTCCACTTCAGTCACCCCCATTGGATGACTCCATGATATCCGTCTCCCCGAGCCGGAAACGCAGAGCAGCGGACGTCGAAATTGAAGATGCGCAAATGGACGTTGAGGAGGACATTGTTGTCGTCGGAGAGAACGAGAGCTCAGTGGAAGAGGAACCTTCCTATTCTATGGTTGTTCGAGCTGACGGCTCTGTTGAGCAAGTAGATAATGTCAGGTACAGGAGTGTTTTTACTTTGCTTCACCTTTAGGGAACTGACACCAACTTCAGGTTGTACGAACCGGGTTACAAGGAGCGTTATTATCAACAGAAGTTCAGTACCCCGAGCTCTGATGCTGAGTTTAGGAAATTGTTTGTCATCCTCTCCTGCCCTCACATTACTGGCGTAACATCTTTAACAGGATAACTCAACGTTATGTGGAAGGTATTGCATGGGTGTTGCATTACTACTATCAAGGGGTAAGCTACAAGATGACAGCCTGCAAGAACATTGATGTAATTTTCCCGAAAGACACCTTCCTGGCAGTGGTATTATCCTTTCCATTTTGCCCCCTTTGCTTCCGATTTTGAGGGCCTCAAGGACATGACAATCACCTTTACCCTTGGTCAACCGTTTAAGCCTTATGAGCAACTCATGGGGGTGTTCCCCCCCGCCTCCAAAAAGCATATTCCGGCCGTCTTCCACGATCTCATGATCGAGCCCTCTTCACCTATAATCGACTTTTATCCGACTTCGTTCCAGATCGACATGAATGGAAAGAAAATGCTCTGGCAGGGCGTTGCTCTACTTCCCTTCATCGATGAAAAAAGACTTTTGGAGGCAATGTCTGAGAGATATCCGGCACTCACAGAGGACGAAATGAGACGGAATAGCTGGGGCAGTAATGTGGTGTATGTGTCGGATGAACACAGGTTGTACCCATTTTTCGAAAGCCTCTATGGAAAGCGGAAAGACAAGCAGGTCAATAGTGTCTCATGCCTTTACCATCAATGTGATCTGATCTCACCTCATGCAGCCGGTACCGCTGCCTATAAAAGACTCAAAGGGCATTAGCGGTAGTGCACTCCCGAATCCTGATTGTATTCCGGGATCGACATTCTACTCCCCGTTGACGTCAATAGATCTCCCTGACATCAAGAACGATAGGTCATTGTCAGTTCTCTACTATTTCCCGAGGCAGCTTACCCCTCATCATTCGACGATATTGCCTGGAGTGCGTAAACCCCCGCATCAACTCACCTCTGAGGACTTGGATCCCCGTGCCCGGCGCAGTTCCCGTGGGGGCCGCGGTGGAATGGATCGCGGTGGTGCGCATGGAGGACCTGCCCATCGTGGTCCACACGGGGGTGGTCCTCCTCCGGGTAATTACGCCAGCCCGAATGGACATCCACTGCCACCATACGGGCAGTCAGCAAGGCAGCCATACCCCCCGTCATCACAAGGCTTTGGTGGGCATGGGTGGAATGGCAGGCCACCGATGCAGAGCTATGGTGGAGGTGGTCCTCCGGGTCCTTCGCGGGGAGGGGCGCACCGCGGGGGTCCTAGAGGTGGATATGGGCCCCCTAGCCATTCTCAGTCACACGGACGGGGAGGGTACGGCAGCGGCAACCATGGTGGTCCAGGGCCCGCTCAGGGGGGCTATGGTGTTTATGGCTCCGCAAATGGGCACGGCCGTGGAGCGCACGGAGGCGGTGGTGGTCCACACTATGGAGCTCCGAGAGGTAGGGGGCGTGGTGGCTGGTAGCACCGTAATTTATGTTTTGTATATTCTCTCACTGATGCTCTGGACAACACTCTGACCTGGTGCATGCAGTACAGATATCTTGTCATCATTCGCTGTACACAATTTACACCAACTATTGAATCGGGATGTTGCCAGATACACGGCCGTATCGTCCCGCTACTGTAAGGCAAGCTACTTGACTGGTACATTGAAAGTCGTAAATTGTCAGACCTCATTTCGAAACGTTAGGCATAGTAACCGTGTTGGCTGGAGCCAGGCACGTCCCTAGGATGCAGGTACGTCAGGTAGAGGGCGTATGTCTTCTCAAGCTCCTTGGCTCTCTTCCGGAGTTTCTTCTCCTTTTTCCTTCTCCTCTTCTCTTCCTTCTTCTCCTTGCGCCATCTCCTAGACTCTGTCAGGTCGGCGCCGCGACCGTACCCCGCGTACCTGTCCGAATCGGTCCCGGAGTCCGAACTCGACGAAGACGAGTCAGAAGAAAAGTCCGGGTGCAGACCGGGCAAGTTGTAGTCGATGGCACCTGCATTGGCACCTGAGCGGCGCTCACGACCCTTGAACAGGACGACCTCAACCCGGCGGGTGAGGAAAAAGCTCGAGTTCCAAAGATCGATCAAATCGGCAACGAGCGTCGAGCGCTTGGGGGGCGGCCCTCGGGCAAATTCTGGAATCGGCATTTTCCCAGCCCATGCGAGCGCGAGATCCTGGCGGTGTGGAAGGGGGAAGGCATGGTTTGAGCATGTAGTCGCATGAAACAAAGGCACGTACGTTCATGAATCTGATCCAATCTTGGTGATATACATCGTGTGTCTCTAAAACTAGAGGCATCCTGGGAATCTGGTCGTAGAACTGTTCCATGTCTTGGATCTTCATAGTGTTGAACGGTGTATACGACTGAGCTGCGTTGGCGGGACGCGAGAAGGCCTCCGGGGTGGCGAGTTGTTGACTATCTCCACCTACGACAGCGCCGGGTATACGAGGGGATGTCGGAAATACGGAACCAGGAGGACCTGGCATCGGTGACGGTGCACGGGAGCGGGAAAAAGGCTGTCCATCCAATACATGCCCAGTATGATAAATGTTAGAGTTCGGTTGAGGAGGAACATATGGAGACGGCGCTCGAGGGAAAGGGGAGGTGGAACGCTGAGACGGGGGTCCCCTCGCGGGCGGAATCGGGGATGGCGCGCGAGCACTGTAAGGGGGTTGGCTTTGCCCATACGGGGAGGCTGCTCTGGCAATCGGTTCCGTGGGAGGGCGGCCATACGGTGAAGCCACTCTACCAATTGGTTCAACAGGAGGACGACCGTATGGGGATGCTGCCCTCGCGATGGGATCGGGTCTACCATAGGGCGAAGCTGCGCGGGCGATCGGGTCTGGACCACCTGGATAAGACGAGACCTCCTGGGGACGCACGTTTGGAGAAGTAGAATACACGGATGGTTGGCGATATGGGGAAGCGGCACGATTGTACGGGCTGGATCCTGCGCCCGGATAACCACTGGGATTCTGGTATGTCGCCGTTGGCGGAGAGTAAGCACTGGGGGGACCGTAGACAGAGGTGCGATCCCCTCCGGTAGTCGAATACTTTCTCTGACGACTACTATACTTGACGTCTCTCTCGATTTCGAGCTCTGAGAATTTTCGATCGAGGTCTATGGAGCTAGCAGCACTGGGACTGTGGGCATAAGCACCGTACCCTGCAGGTGGGGTATCACCATAGAAACTGCGACGGCGTTCTCTTGTCTGAATCTCTCTGTCGCGTGCGGCACGGAGTTCAACTTCCTGCATGTCCTTGTCAAACTGCTTTGAGAGTCGCCTGATCGAGTCTTTCTCCTCCTTCTTCCTGCGTTTCTCCTCTGATCTCTGCCTGCCAGAGGTAAGAAGATTTCTGGTAAATTTAAAAGAGAGATACCATTTTTCGAGAGCTTTCTCGTCATCCCTGGAGAGGCGGCCACGGCTCCACGAGGCGGCAAAGTCCTGCGAACGACATCAGTTGGAAGAAAGATATGCCCAAGAAAGAGATTTACCGCATTCGCTGGGGTAGCGCCAGCGGGGAGGATCTGGGTAGCCTCGGCTGGAACCCATTGGATACCTTGGACTATTCCTTGCGGGGTTTGGTAGCTGTTGAACGTCAAAGGATGATCCAGCAACAAGCCCGAAGTCTTACCGTGCAGGAACAGCTCTGTTGGTTAGACGCTGATCGTGAGCCACCTCGAAAGAGGATGGGTAGGGGAAAACATGCCTGAATGGATGGTAGGTGACTTGACCGTCGAGGCCGGTTGAGGTGGTATAAGTGATGGCACCTGGCTGGATCTGGCTACCGGACGGCGGGGAGTAGGGCTGGGGCATCTCATAGCCCCCGGCGGCGCTCATGATGGCTCGGTGGGACAACAGTGGGAGGAAGAAAGGCTGGAATGAGGGACGAGCGCCCTTTTGTTCTCCTGCCAAACCAGGAATGATGCCACCCCCCATATCGAGCCATATCCGATAATCGATGACACTCAAGGGCCTCCGCGTCCCAACACACCGCTCGTTCAGGGCTCAGCGGACGAGATATTGTCGCAACGTGCAATGTACGGCTAGTCGCCCTTCGAAGACGTCCGAGGTGCTATGAACAAGACGTCAATCCCTTCGTCCTCTGCAAACCCCACAGATCGTGTCGATCGGGACGCTCTTTCCAGGGTACAAGGACTCAGTGGTCTCAGCGAGAGACTCCGAAAGATCTTCTGATCCCGATGCCTGTGATCGCGACCGCGCATAAGGTGTGCGATTGGTGGGACTAGGCTCCTTGGTCAAACTATGCACCAGAGATCGTATAGATTACCCTGTACGTATGTAAGATGTCCGGGTCGAACAAAGTAATTCCCAATCGAATTCATGAAAAGCGCCACCATAGGAGGAGGATGAACAATACAGCGACAGCGCCGAAAGGAGCGTACTGCCGTATCATGGCTTGGATGTTGATGTTCCTGGCTGCCTTGCGATACTTTTCCGACTCTGAACGGAGCGACGTAGAAAGATGAGACATTTCTGGAAAAAGCGTCAGGGTACCGAAGTCCCAAGGCCAGCACGCAAGAGCCTTACTATCCAGCGAGTCCCCACGCCAAAGAAGCTCTTCCATGTTCTTGGTCATTATTCGGGTGACATCCTGCAACTCGTCATTCAGTCTGTCCAGGTTTGAGCCCCCCGCAGCATTGGCAGCCCTGGTATCCCTATATAATCGCGCAGTCTTTGACATGAACGTATCTTTGGAAGGCTCGGTGAGCGCATGTCTGGCGGCGAAATAGCTGGCACGCACCAAATCCAACAAAGGCGTATGGCTTCCGTATCGACTCCACCTTTGAGCCGTAAGACAGAGAGAACTCCTTGGACAGCTCCTCGAGGTACGAAAAAGCCAGTTTCCGAGGGTATGACTTGTCCGCTATGGTGAGAAATACAACATTGTCTGCAAGAAGGTAACTGGGAGCGTTGAGGTTTGCTGTCGTTCACGAGAACAACAAGACACACTGAAGCGTGTACTGGGCACTTTCAATAGAACACCGTGGCTCAGAGTTGGGTGTTATGCGTCTGAATATCAGTTTTGCCTGTTGTTTGTGCTCTTGCAGCGCCTGCTCCGTCTGCAGGGTGTCGGCTGTGGGCGTTGACCAAGATGAGGAAAGGACGGACCTGTTCGTCGTCAACACTGGCTGCAAGGGGCAGCGCATCGGAAGCGCGAACGATGATTGTTGAACGAACCATGCCTGGCCTGAACGTCGAGCAGGACAAGTTGTACGTGTCGACTGGAGCTGAAGCACGTGACTAACTGGCGGTTCTCGGCACTTGAATAGTTGGTCTCCGCTTGAACGATTGAGGACTCCGCTGCACAGCATAACGTGCCGATGCTTGGGTGCCGTCGTTGGAGAATGCACCTGGCGAGCACTGGGCAAAGCAGGACAGCGCGCAACAACACTGATATCTGTGCGGCCGAATGTGGAAGAAGACATTCTCTTGATATCATGCCAAGGATATTATTTTGTGATTGCGTCTCGCATCTGCTGCAGTTTCTAGATGGTCTGGTGGAAAGACAATCTGACATGTCAACTCGCACCCTCTGTGAAGTATGGGGCGGTACCGTGTGCTACTGTATGCTGCACATTGAAACGTGCAGGCTTCAGCCAGAAACACTGCACAGCGGCAAGGCCACAGCACCTGCCAAATTGGGATATTTCAGTCGGGTGCGCTCAGCCGTATGTCAGAATTTTATGGACCGCTCTATCGTTGCAACGCGCTGTGGAATTGTCCAAAAAAATAAAAGAATGATATCCACCTTGTAAGCGCTGTCCGGTAAATGTCACGCGACCGGCTTCGTGGGCAATAGCGCGTGTTTTAGCGACACATTTATTTACCGCCGTCGAGCTGCGAGTTGACGCAGCCATCCCCCCACCATGTCCTCCGTATTCGACCTTCGAAAGCAGGTGCGTCCCTTTGTGCAACCTTCTGATTCAACTTGCTCTGATTGCGTGCGGTTCTCTAGCTCACTTTTTATGGTTCCTACCATGCCAATCCCGTGAACGTCGCCATTCATATATTTGGTGTCCCGACTCTTCTCTGGTTTGTCGCGTTGCTTCCGCCGCTCTGCTCTCATCGCTGAAACGTCGCTCAGGAGCGCACTGGTACTCTCTACTCTCATCCCCTCCCCGTCCTTTCTCCCCTCCATCCGACACGTGTTTAGCAAACACCTCGTTTTCGATGTGAACACGCCCACGCTCATCGCAACGGCCTATCTGATCTACTACTTTGGCCTCGAACCTGTCGCGGCCGTAAGCCTATAATCAATTCCTGGGTCAGCCAACCAATTGACTGTTTTAATCAGTCCCTTTACGTGCCGCAAATGATCCTGACGCTGTTGTCAGCAATAGCCTATTCATCCCGTCCCGATGGGATCCGAAACGCGCTCTTCATTCATGTCGCTGCGTGGATCGCTCAATTCCTTGGCCATGGCCTTGCAGAAGGTCGTGCGCCTGCACTGAGAGACAACCTCGCTGGAGGTACACCTCATCTTCTGTGTGGGCGATTCGCTACTCACGATGTCTACATAGCTTTGTTCAATGCTCCCTTTTTCGTCCACTTGGAGTTGCTCTTCAAGCTTGGTTACCGCCCAGAGTTGCATAAACAGCTCAGGAACGACATCGGAAAAGAGATCGTTAGGATACGCAGGGAAGAGGCTGAGAAGCGCAGGGCTGCAGAGCAGAAGGAAGATCAATAGGCTGTTGTGCAAGAGTCGCAATTCCAGAGTGATGATGCGAGTTGTCACCGATGGATTCATTGATATGTATTCGTTACTTTTCCTGCACACGTGTTGCTATCTGCATGCTGTATATAGAGCTTTTCTCCCTTGTACTATCAGGTCATATTCGAACATGTTTCCAAAGATGGAGTCCGATATATGAGAGAACAGTTCTCGACTGGACCAAATAGACATTCATCTCCCAGCACGCACGGCCTCCGGTTCGAAAATACATCATATCAAACAAGACTAGTAAGGCGAACGGTTCAGAAAAACTACAGTTTGTAGGGGGTACCTGGTCAGGTAAACGGATCGATCGCACCCCAAGCTGAGCGCAGGTGATAACCGCCTGCGTTCCGGGACACCCCAACGGCTTGATTGGCGTGTAATCATTAGATTAGGCTTGTCGGGGAGGAGAGTGCCGGTTCCCCATACGGTGTGACATAACACGATGTCAGTCCGCCGTCCACCTTGAAATCTGTGCCCTGTTCAACGTTTGTCAAATGTCGTTCAGTCACATGATAGTGGGGGTGCGCACTGTTATATAGCTACTGTCATTACTCGCCACTGACAACACAAAAGGCTCAGAAGGGGTCTATGGCCAAACCCGATCCCACCTACAGAAAAGGGCGGCCTTGGCCTGTTCGACCGCTTCACCAAAACGGCCCATTGGGAGATGAACGAGACGACGATTCTTTTTTTCGTCGGTGTCCAAGAAATCCATAAGGAGACCTGGAGACATTGCTTCAGGCAAGGTCTGTCGATCACCGAAGGGGCCGGTCACTCACGCGTCTTTAGAGGGCCGCTGAATGCAGGCTTAGTCCAGAGCGAGAATGGTCAAGCAAAGGAGTAGACTCACGGGCAAAGGGAATTCAGACGAATGCCTTCTCTGGCATGCACCATGGCCAGTTCGCGAGTCATCGCGAGCACAGCTCCCTTGGATCGAGGTCATGACTGATGAGAAGGGGCGTAAGACAAACCTACCTTGGATGCAGTGTCTGCGGTGAAGGATTAGCAACCGAGTGACAGAAATTTTGAAATGCTCACAAGCCAGCTGGGGGGTAGCAGCTCCCATAATGGCCACGAAGCTCGCCGTATTGATGATGCTCCCTCCGGCATGGAGGCCCTTTGACTCGTCTACAGGATTTTGACGCATCGCGAGGATTGCATACTTGCATCCCCACCAGACGCCTTTGACATTGACCGACATTGTGAGGTCCCAGATCCGCTCCTCCGTGTTGAGAGCATTGTCATCATCTGGGTGCATGATCCCTGTGCCTGAATTTTAAAAAATACGTCAACATCGTGTGTGTATTCGACTCGCCGGCATTGTTGAACTGGATAAATGGGTGAATAGGGATCCCCGGAGCAGAGACGGCTGCGCACCATGACGTCGAGCCTGCCAAACTCCTTGACTGCGAGCTCCACGGCAGATTTTATATCTTCTTCTTTCCCCACATCGACTTTGACGGCCAGTGCTTTCACATTTGGAAACCTGTGCCGAATCAAGGATGCACCATTCTCAGCTGCTGCCAAGTTGATGTCCGCTAGTAGGACGTTCGCGCCCTCTTGCGCAAAGAGGAGCGACGACTCGAGTCCGATGCCGCTGAGAGTGATCGTCTGCTGATGTCGACCGCGTGAAATATCGGACTCACGAACCGGCTCCTGTGATGAACGCAGACTGCGGACAGATCAGCATTGTGTGGAGCAGGCGAGTTGTCGTCAAGACCGACCTTGTGCTGCAGACGGCCTGCCATGCTGGGGATGGTGGAGCGCGATAAGGTGTGGCGGGTGTTTATCACGAAACGGGCAGTCGCGTGGCCCATTCGTCCTCGCAGTGGATCCTCGCCAGCGTCATCGCGGTCAGTGCTGGCCCGGTTTCAATCCGGGCCACGCATCGCTGAACCACATAAATACCTCGTCCTCCGGGGCCGAATCGGTACGTCCTTCTCCCTGCTGGCAACCCGCCCTCGTTTCAAGTATCATGCCACTCGCAGACCGCTTGCGGCCCCGAGTATACTCCGCTCGTTATCCAAGATGGATGGTCGGTAGACCACTCCTCTACATGTCCTCTGCGCTTGCATCGCTGGGCGATGCAATGTTCGGCTATAGTCAAGGCATCATCGCTGCGGTCCAGGTCCAGCCGTCCTTTATCCATCGCATGTTCGGGAAGACGGTGACAATGGCCCAGGTCCAGGCAGGCAACACAGGCGTTGACCCCTGGGTTCAAGGTTCGTCCTCTATTTTGTGTGACACCCTCTTGTTCAGAGCCCACAACTGCCACGTAGCCATCACTGTCTCGTGTCTGAACATTACCGCCTTCTTTGCGTCTTTCCTAGCCGCTTATATTTGCGACGTCATGGGTCGACGGATGTCCGTTCGCCTCGGTGCGATGATGTATCTCATCGCCGCCTTTATCCAAATCTTCGCGCCCAATCTTGGGGTGCTGATCGCTGGCCGATCAATCCAAGGAATTGGCGTCGGTATCCTGTCCATGACTGTTCCAGTGCTGCAGTGCGAGATCGCCCCCGGTCATGCTCGCGGTCTCTTCGTTTGTATCGAATACATTTGCTTGAATCTCGGCTATGCGGTCTCGGCTTGGGTCGGCTATGCTTTCTTTTTTGCCATACCTTCAGAGATCTCCTGGAGAGGTCCATATATCGTGCAGGCTGCGCTGGCCGCTATCCTAGTCGCTTGGACGTTCATCCTCCCAGAGACCCCAAGATGGCTCGTGGCAAACGGCTTCAGGCAAGAAGGCCTGTGTGCCCTGGCAGATCTTCACGCGGCTGGCGACACAAGACACCCCAACATCGTTGCGACATATGTCGAGATTGCTGCCGTCGTCGACTATGAGCGCAAATTAGGCCAAGCTAGTTGGCGTCAGGTCTTTCGTCAGTATACCCACCGCGCCGTCGTTGGCGTCACTTGTCAGATGTTTGCACAGCTCAACGGCATCAACGCTATCCTGTACTTCCTGCCGTCCAACCTGACTCGTGCGGGCTTTACCATCTCCCGCTCCCTCCTCTACGCGGGTGCATGCGCCTTTGTCTATTGTTCCGGCACCATCCCTGCGATGTTCCTCATCGACCACTGGGGTCGACGCACTTTCCTTCTCGTCGGGAGCATCATGCTAGCGACGTCCCTTTCGATCGTGGGCGGCCTCCAGTATTACGCCGACAGCCTTCCCGAAGGACCTCTGCGCATCCCCGCAGCCGACGGCCTGTTTTTCGGCGTCTGCTTTTATCTCTTCTTCTTTGGGGCCACCTGGGGACCCGGTCCCTGGCTCCTCGGCGCCGAGATCTTTCCGCTCCGCGCACGTGCCAAGGGCATGTCGCTGAGCACGGGCACCAATTGGCTGTTCAACTTCATCGTCGCGTTCATCACTCCCCCGCTGTTCGAGGTCATGAGCGCAGGTTACTACTTCCTTTTAGTCGGGTTTTGCATCGTATCATTCATAGTCGTCTGGTTCGTCTACCCCGAAACTGCACACAGAACGCTCGAGGAGCTCGGGGAGGTCTTTGGAGACCGGGTCACCGAGAGTGACAGGCTCGTGGAGGTAGCGGCCGAGGAGAGTGCGGACGCAACCAAGGTGACAGCAGCGTCCGTGCTCACTGCTCGGATCGAAGACTCAGAACTGACGTTGCGGATGTCCGAGGACACTGCAGACGTTATTGGGGCGGACAAAAACCTCTCGGCTGTACGAGAAGTAGAGGTGGTTCCTCCTTCGAGAATTGGTTTGACACAAGGAGCGTAGCTCATGAACATTACACATCGTGTACTGTCTGCGACTGACTATCACACTTGGGATTGTACCTATTACTGTAACAGGTTAATATGTATTCTTGACCGATGCCCTAGATTCGTAGGGATTCAGGAAAGTCTGGAGGATAACTTTCGTCCCCAGGAAACATGCGG
>JBBPLV010000019.1:0-72696 GCA_038089975.1 Boletellus ananiceps | reverse complement strand
TGCAACGTTTATTGTACGTCGCATGAAACGTGGCCGCGAATGTGGAAACTTACCCTGTGCAGTCGGGTCCCTCTTTTGCCGCGGAGGGTAGGTCCTTTGACGCGTCTTATCGTGTTTCCGCTCACAGGCCGGGCCAGTCGTCCGCAGACAACCGACTTCTGTCTCTGTTGCCTCCCTGACGGAATCTCAAGCTCAAAAGGCATCACAGGTATTTCATCAACCATGGTTTCGATGGTGCGGCTCACTTGGGGCGGCACGCATTTGTCTGACCTCATATTCTCATAGCTACACGGGCGGAGATCCGATAGGACTGGAGCTGGCCGGTGCGCTCAAGAACGTATACGCCATTGCGGCTGGGATGGCCGACGGCCTGGGTTTCGAGAACAACACGAGAGCCAGTGAGGTAATCTACGTCTGGAGACGGAACAGCTGACACACAGGGCATGTAGGTCTCATTACTCGAGGACTAGCTGAGATGACACGGATAGGCACGGCATACGGTGCATCTCCGCTAACCTTTTTGGGGCTGGCCGGTGTGGGAGACCTGTTTCTCACATGTAGTTCTCCGACCAGCCGAAACTACACGGTGGGATATCGATTAGGGAAGGGGGAGCGGCTTGAAGACATTATCAACACGCTCGGGAGCGTAGCCGAGGGGGTAACGACAGCCAAGGGTCTCAAGAAGATTATCGATGAGATGGACGTGTCTGCGCCCATTGCGAATGGGGTGAGTGGCGGAATGTGCCGAGCGATGGTTCCCAGCTGAGTTGCAAAAATCCCTCGGGGTGTTTTGTGCGACAGATCTACGCGGCCCTGTACGAAGGTATGGCGTCGCGCTGCACGGGGTGAAACGCTGACCTGTCCCGCAGGCAAGGACGTGAAGACGGGCGTGCAGGAGCTGATGAGCCGGCCACCGTCGCGGGAGCTTGATCTGCCGAGGAGGACGGGGGAACATGCGAGGCGGCTGCTGCAGAAGCTCGGGATGGAGTCTCTCCACTAGTGTAGCGTCACGTGCCACGAAAAACCGTGCAGTGCCTTGCCCTGACAGAACGGCCGACCCACGGCTGAAATGCGTACCGCCGCACAAAAGCCATTCGTGTCGGAGCGGAAGGTCGCAAGGTCCACAACGCTCAGTCGCTGTGCCAGCTGGTTTCGTCGGCAGCGAGTCACCCACAGGGAACAAAAAAAATCGACCGTGTTTTATTACATAAGTGCATCAGACAACTCCTTTCTCACGCTTTTTTCCCACTTTTTTTTTCTTCAAGCCGCTCCCGAAATCCGACGGTGGACGGTGAAGCACCGACGCTTGTGTTTCTCGCTCCCATCCAGCCTCTTTTCCCCCCCGTCCTCTTCTCTGCCCTCCCCTCGCCTCTTTCCCATCCACCACCACCCCCTCGAACACGACATGGTCTCCCCACTCTGGAATGCCGCCTCCGAGGGGAACATCGACCTCCTCCTGAGCTTGCTCCCCAGTGCATCTCCTGCCGATATCGAGATCAGAGGTCTGTCTCTCCCCCATTCCCCGTGCTCTCGAATGTCCTTGCCTTATTTCCCTGCAGACCATACCGGTGCCACGCCCCTCCAGGAAGCCGTCAAGCGTGGTCATCTTGACGTAGTCAGGGCACTCCTCGACAAAGGTTCCCCGTTTCTCCTCGATCGCGTCGCGTTTGATTAATCGATCTCCTCGTCCCTTCTACCAGGAGCCGATCCCTCTTCCGCAGCGTCCCAGGGCTCCCCAGACACGTATACAACAAACCCTGAGATCATCCAACTGCTTAAAAATGCGGCTGTCAAAGGATTGCCCCCACAGGACCATTCCTATCCGCAGGACCCCCAGGCCGATCCGTCAAAGCGCTTCTACCCTGTGCCTGTCCCGTCTTATGGCTACTACCCATCTCTCGCACCCGCACCCCCTCTCCCCGATGGCTCATCAGCATATTACCCGCCCCCTCCCATCTCACTCGGCGAGAATGGTGCATTCGGAAATCTTCCTCCGCCAGAAATAGCCAGATTTATTCCTTGCAGGTATTATCCTGCTTGTCGTTACGGTTCTTCGTGTCTCTTTGCTCACCCCCAGGGTCCTTACTACCCTCCCCCTCCCCCTCCCCCTCAATTTCCGGCTCCTTACGACTCCGTCACTCAGCAACAGTATGCCCAAAACTATTATCCACCAACCCCTTCTTTCCATCCTCCAGCACCTGTCCCACCCCATATGAACGCTGTATCCCCACCCCCCCAGCCACCACTTCACACTCCCCCCCATCCTGCCATGGTTCATGCACGTTCTGCCTCAGATGCGTTGTCTCCCGTCCAAACACCTGTGCCGGCTCCCTATGGGCCAATGTCTCCCGCCACACCGTCTTATCCTCAACCGGCGCATGCCCCTCTTCCTCTTTCCATCCCCACTCTTCCCCCGCCCCACCAGCCTGCAACCGCACCCGGCCCCCAGTCTCCACAATCCATGTATCCAAACGGCCCCGTATCCGCTCCCCCATTCGCAGTGCGTCAGGATCCCTCACCATATCCTCCAGGTCCACATGCACACTCACCGTACGTCGAGGTCAATGGCGGCTCCAAGTCTCCTGTCCTTTCGCAGGGGGAAAACTTTGGACCCCTTCCCGCCTTCCGGTCAGGAATGAACCATAACCGAAGGGGCAGTGTGCGAAGAGGTTCTTCCGGTGGAAACCGGAAACCTGCGTGCCTGTTCTTCCCCGCTGGTAGGTGTAGAAACGGTGACGAATGCCGCTTCCCTCATGTCATCCCTGATACCCCTGCGCAACCTCAGTTGGGCACTCGGGGCTCTCGGACGCGAGATGGCACAAATGATATTGGTACAATCCAAGAAAGCTTTGCTACCATGAATGTACGAGACGTGAGCAACCAATTCCCTCACGTTATCTACGTCTGATTTTTCCTAGGATGCTCAGCCGCGACGCGGCACAAATGGCACTGCCAATTCAAGTCGCTCGCAGTCCACAGATCCCGGGAGTCGCTCGAGGGCCTTGAAGTCTAACGGACCGCGGGCCGAGAAAAAGCCTTTTGTCAAACAACAGCGAGTCCCGAACGCCGATGAGTTTCCGGTGCTCGGGGGATCTACAACCACATCGTCGGGGAGTTCCGTCAGCGGTGCCCCCGTGACCAATGGACTGGCAGGACCCACTGCCGCCCAAGTACTACAAGCACCACCTCCATTCCGCAAGGACATGAATAAAGAACCTGGCACGCGCAGTGTCTCACCAGAAGCGAAAAGTCAGGTAAGTGATGGCCGGGTGCAGGGAGAGCGTGCTGTCGATAATTGCATTGATAGGATAGCAGATTGACAGAGGTGAATAACACTCCACCTATCGGCGCGACGGGTAACATTGCGACCAAATTACCCGTCACTTTCGCTGCCGCAGCGACCGGAACCTGCGAGGCCGCAAAGGAGGTGTCTGTTTCCGCGTAGAGAGAATGCCGATATCGACCGCACATATATACTTGGCTTTCGTTTGTTTGGACATTCCTTGGTTTCACGTTGCTGACTACAGCTTTACTTATTGTCGTCAGAGTGTTCTTCTGCACATGGGCATGGTTATTTTTTTATGCGTTGTTCTTCCTTTACGTCTGTTCCTTGGTGAATGTTTCTTAGTTAGAGGTTTCTGTCTGCCACCTAACTCTTGTCTGTCTCATGCTGACTGGTACACATACTATTTACGATTACTGTCGCCCACTCCTGTCACACTCCCCACTGCACTGTTTTCTTTGCATAGCATACCACTGTTGATGTTTCGTCCCGCGAGGGTGGGTCACGTTTGGGCGTCATGACCACTGCTCCGACTGTCTGATCTCCACACCACTTGTGCCGACTACCTGCCCTATTTCGTACACTGGCGCTCGAGGATCCCGGCCGCGCAAGGCGCTCAGCACATCCTCGCGCTTGTCCTTGCCAACGATGACTACGAGACCGATACCCATGTTGAAGGTGCGTGCCATCTCCAGCGGTGCAACTCCACCGCTCCTCATCAAATGCAGAAACACTTGGGGCACTTGCCAGGCGGATGCATCCACGTAACAACCTAGCCCTTTCGGAAGAACTCTGGGGATGTTCTCGATGAGACCACCGCCTGTTATATGGGCCATGGCTTTGATAGAACCCTTCTGAGCGATCGGGAGAACTTGTTTGACGTAGATACGGGTTGGCTCGAGGAGGCTCCGACCGAGTGTTCTGGTTGCATCCCACGGACAGGGTGAGGAATAGGCTAAACCTGACAGCGAGACAATCTTGCGTGCGAGAGAGAACCCGTTGGAATGCAACCCCGACGAGGCGATACCGAGCAGAACGTCGCCTTCCGTGACATCGCGGGGGAGGACCAACTCCCTTTCGACGGCACCAACGGCAAAACCAGCGAGGTCATAGTCTCCTGATCAGGAGACAGATTGAGCCGTTGTGAACTGCTGTGAGACACAAGCAATTCTTACCGTCCTGGTACATGCTCGGCATCTCGGCGGTCTCACCTCCAATGAGGGTGCATCCAGCTTGCTGACATCCATTTGCGATGCCCTTGATCACACATGTTGCGACAGAAACATCCAGCTTGCTGCAACCATAATAGTCCAGGAAGTAGAGTGGCTCTGCGCCTTGCACGAGCAGATCATTGACGGACATAGCCACCAGATCAATGCCTGCCATGTCCAGTGAGAGGAGCATCAGACGGACCACAGTTCAAGACTCACCCACGAGATCATGAATGCCCGTCTCGATGGCGATACGAAGCTTAGTACCGACCCCGTCTGTTCCGCTGACTAACAACGGGTCTTTGTATCCAACGGCTCTCAGGTCGAAGATGCCCCCAAAGCCCCCTATTTCTGCATCTGACCCGACACGCTTAGTTGCACGCACATATGGTTTGATGGCATCGACAAGTGAGTTTCCCGCGTCCACCGATACGCCAGCCTGTTCGTAGGTGAGGCCTTTAACAATCGGATTAGCATCCGCCAGCGCTCTAGCATAAGAATGAGCACTGTCGAGCCGAGAAAGGACACCTTGCTTGCCTGTGGGCTATGTCCCGGCGATACGCCTTGCCTTCAAACGAGATTCTGTCAATCGCGGTGTACACGGATGCAAGGGCTTCTTCCAATGATGGGGCAACAGCTGACACAGCCAACACCCGACCGCCTGTCGTTAGAAATTCATCTCCGTTCAGTGAGGTCCCACAATGGAAAACCACCACGTCTACGCAGAAACCGATGAGTGAAGTGCAATTCTCGCGTGGTGGCGCTTACCCGGTGGTATTTCCCCGAACTCGATGCGTTTACCTTTTGAGTATTCGCCAGGATAGCCACCCGATGCCAACACGACTGAGACTGCGAAACCCGGCCGATTCCGTATCTGTACCGAATCCAGCCGGTGCTCCGCACAGGCCTACCTGGTCCAAATGCTAATCAGTGTCGTCGTATTCCCGATAGACTGAACAGCCTACGAGGAGTACTGCGGCAAGGTCGACGTCATCGCCGATAAGAAGCATCAGAGCCTCAGTCTCTGGGTCGCCAAACCGGACATTGTATTCGAGTACTTTCGGCCCGCTTTCGGTAAGCATGAGTCCAACAAAGAGCAGGCCGACGAACGGGAAGCCTGGATCATGATCAATAAAGGGTACATTTCACGAAGCCACGGGCGGCAGACGCACCATCCTTCCTCATGCCATCAATAGTGGGACGAAGGGTTTCTTGCATGATGCGATCCATGAGCGCGGGGGTCACTATTGGAGCAGGGACATATGCACCCATCCCACCGGTATTCAAACCCGTATCACCCTCGCCAATTCGTTTATGGTCTTGGGCAGGAGGAAGAGGGACAATGGTATAGCCATCAGAGAATGCAAGGACGGATATCTCGGGGCCCTCGAGTAGCTCCTCGACGACAACTTCGCTCCCTGGAAAGCAGACGTGGGCTGATTATAGTGATGCCAGAGATGCACGATTGACGTAGCGTACCTGCGGCGCCAAACATATTGGCTACCATGATCTGTTGCAAACCGTGTACCGCCTGATCGGTAGATTCCGGGATGAGTACTCCTTTACCGGCAGCGAGGCCGCTGGCCTTGAGCACAACTTGATGACCACAGGTGCGGACATGCTCAATTGCCTCGTCGATCTGGGAGGACGAGAATGTGCGAAACGTGGCCGTTGGGATCTTGTGACGGAGCATGAATCTCTTTGAGAATGCCTTGCTTCCTTCCATTCTTGCGGCCAGCTCAGAGGGACCAAAGGTGGGAATGCCGACTTGGATGCATGAATGAGCAAGACAATGCAACGTGCAGCGCTTACTGACCGACCTTTGCGGAAGCATGTTTGAATGCCTCGCACCAAGGGTTCCTCTGGACCAGGAAGGACAAGATCAATCTAGTTGCGGGTCTCAGCAGGGGGTAAGCTATGTGCACATGACTCCGACCTCGTTCTGAACGGCGAACTGGACGAGTTGGTGATAGTGAGGAGCCACGAGGGGCACGTTCACGTTCTCTGTCTTGGGGGTGGTTGCGGTTCCACCATTTCCGGGGCAGACATAAATGTGATTTACGAGCAAAGACCGAGCGAGCTTCCAGGCCAGGGCGTGCTCCCTGCCCCCACTCCCTAGAACGAGGATTCTGGATGTCATGTCAGGGAGAAAAACAAGGAAGGAGATGAGCGATGACGAGGCTGGTTGATTTTGAAAAGACGGGTGTCTGATTGGGAATAGATAAGATAACCATCTGGAGCCGTCGTGCTCAAAGTTACTAGGTGGTGGGGTGGGTCGGCTTTATGGACGAGCAGGACAACTCGCTGCTGGGCAGGCAAGGGGGCATCCGGCAGCAGGAACGGGTGCCATGAGCCTGCTCATCATCTCGGAGGCGCGCAGCTCGCCCGAAAGCGAACAGGCTGGGGGCGTTGGCAGTTCTGTCGAGGCTGTTCTCTCGCTTTCGTGGCCGCTTAGAGCGCGTTGTCAAGTCCGTCAGGTTACAGGAACACGTTGCTCCAGCTCCAGAGTCATCCGGGGAGGCGAGTAGGTCCTCGTGCGCGTTAACCGGTGCGCTCATACGCCTCTGCAGAGTTGAGCTACAGACCACCGCCCGCTGGATGAAATCGGTGCACGGATGGGTGAAAACGTTGCAGGCTCGCGGAAGCCGTCTCGCGCTACATCGCTATGGCGTAGGAAATCCGCCAAGAAGCAAACTACCACTGCCACTCTCGTATCCTCCTCCTCCTCCATGTTGGCCAGCACGCACTCCCTCTCCACCATGGATCAGAACGATGACAACGACGGCCCACACAGTTCGCAGGAAAACCTTTCCTTCTCTCGTTCAATTATCCCAGATCCCTTGGGCGAGCTCCCTGCCTGGCTCAAGCGGGAGAACGAGATGGCCGCCGCCAACACGTCCTCCTTTAGGATCAAGTATCCTCTCCACGACCCAAACGGTCCTCGTTGGTACAAGAATCACCATTTGCTTCCTCCTGCCACTCTCAATCGTCCACCTTCGGTTTTCTCCCCTTCCTTCCCCCCCATGGCCGCTTCTGTCCACAGTATACAAGACCGGTCGGAGGATTCAACGCGGCTTCCTGGCCCCAGCCGCACCCCCTCAGGCACACCTTTGCCAACACCGAGCTCGTCTCAAGTGCGCATCCCCGATCCCAGCGTCAAGCCACGCAGCCGCAAGACCTCTCAGGACAACGTTGATTTAATGGATGTCAGTGATCCTTGGGGCACACACTGGCATCACGAATCACCGTATGACGCAGGCAGTAGCACTAGCCCTGTCTCTGCTGATTCGCCCGAGGTACTCCCGCGCTCTTCCCTACCCATTTTATCCCGCAACTGACGGACACCTAGGGCCCGCCGCGTACTCGCTCCCGCCTATCGAGCACAAATACGGGCCAAGCCCGTCGGAAGACCGTGACCCCCTCACCACTCTCCCAGTCAACGTCTGCGCTTCATCTGCAGGCACCAGAGTCAACCCAAGTCACGCGTAAGCTCAGCAAGCGCCGTAAGCCTGTGTTGGGGGGACTCTTTGGTACACACGAGAAAGTGGCGCCAGAGGAGTCAGGGACGCCTGTCGCGGAGAACTCTTCTCCAAACTTAACAAAGCGATCGTCGATTGTCCAAAACGGCCCTCTTCACATTAATTTTGGTGGATCGAGGCGACATTCTACACTCTCCCCGATGACAGTCCTTGCAAATGGTTCCACAGCAGCTTTGTCAAGTCACTCGTCAAAGAATGATAAACGACAGAGCGTCCTCGGGCGGTTGGTGAGAAAGTTTAGCATCTTGCGAAGGTCAAGTCAAGATCCTAGGACTACCGTTGCCGAATGGTCCGGGGGCACTCTGGGTGGAGCCGCACTTTCTGCTGTTGATGAGCAGTCATCACGCCGTTCGCTCATCTCGCAGAGACAGCCATCCCCGGAAAAGCCGGTAATGGAAAAGAGGGCTTCCAATCCGCCGAAACGCATTCCTCCTCCACGAGTAGACTCGGATATAGAGCCACAAAATTCCAAGGGTCCATCAATAGAAGTTGAGCGGGAGAACAGCGACCGTACTTCATCGATTTCCTATGATGTTCCGTTCTCGCCATTAGGGAAATTGATGATTGCAAACCCCGACGACCCAAGTTCCGGAGGTACCACTCCTATCAGGATAAACAATACGCTGCCACCGGAAGCTCCTGGTGAACCTCTACCCGAGCCAAAGCATCTGGCTCAGGACATACTAGCTGTACCTCATACTCGTCCGGCTGATCGGAAACAAGCTCTCAAGCCTTCTTCCATACCTTCCTCAGCTGGGAGGTCGTCGCCCATCCCAGGTCTCCTCAGCCCCATTTCCGTTGCTATTCCGACTGTCACTTTTCCTGAAGTGGCGCAGTTTGTGGCTACAACAAAGTCCCCTCCCCCACCTGCTACGATTCCTCCATCGTCACCGCCCTCTGAACCTCGCCCATCTACTAGTGCTCCAATTCAATCGACTATACCACCGCATGCCGTTGAGGAACTCTCGTCAAATCCATCACAATTACCAATCAAGGAGGCACCATATCTCATACCCCCTCAGTTGGTTCTTCCGGTTATCGATGATTCCCCATTGTCTAGGGCGTCAGTCCTCGCCAATCCCCCTACTCCCTATAATACCGACGAGCCACACCCTAAGTTGCCAGGTTTCGAGAGTGCCTCCACGGATCGTTCTGGTCGTGGTAGACAATCGCAGGATGTGTTGTTCCCCAAGCAAGCTTCGCCTACTCAGGAAGCGGACGACCAGCAAGCAGAGAGCGAAGTTCGACTCACCAAATCTAATTCAACGACGAGCAGGAAAACGGAGACATACAAGCTTGTGAGAACCCAATCAGACAAGGTTTCACCGTCGTCAGATGCGGCATTCCAGGCTGAGGGTGAGCAATGGTTGGTTGTCAACTCGGTTGAGGCCCCTCGTCGTCAAAGGACGAAAGATAGGGCGGAAAAAACAGAGAGGGTGAAGAAGACTTCCTCAAGGACCCCCCGTGAGAGAGAACACGAGAGAGAGCGTGAGAAGGAACGAGAGAGAGACCGCGAGAGGGAGGGGAGAAGGGAAAGAGAGCAAGACAGGGGGAGGGAAAGGGAGCAGGACAGGGACAGGGAAAGAGTGTGGGACAGAGAAAGAGAGCGAGTCAGGGAAAGAGAGCGGGACAGGGAAAGAGAGCGGGACAGGGAAAGAGAACGAGTCAGGGAAAGAGAGCGAGATAAGGAGCGGGCTAGAGAAGAGGAGCACGAGCGCAGGCGGAGGCGAGAGAAGGCTGTTCAACAGGGAGACGAAGACCGACGCCGAACCACTAGCCACGCAAGGACGAAATCGCCGCCAGTCGACAAAGCGGATTCTGGGTCTCTTTCAGGGCGACCTGGACGGGCTCGTAGTTTCGACACTCCACAACGTCCAACACTGGTTCAGCCTCTGTTATTCGCCCTGCAAGACGAACCTCCACGCCACCGTAAGAGTGACGATCGGCCGCGAGACTCTGTGTATCAAAGTCACTCCAAGACTGCACGTCCCGGGCCGAGTCCAATCGTGACGGTTGCGCGTGTTGACCACCTGTCATCCATGTCCGCGCGGCCAACATCCGAGTTGACATCGGCAGCCGATATGAATGCTCTCAAAGCTCGCGAAGCTTGGGAGATGGACCGGCTATGGAAGGGTAGGAGCATGGTTCAAGGTCTGCCGGAGACCAGCGTAATCGCCTCACCGTCCAATATGGATTCCAGAAACGTCAATAACGAAGCATTCAGAGACGCCATTTCAATACAGAGTTTCGCCCACGGATCCAGCCACACGTCATACGTCGTACAACCATTACAAGCACACCCTATACCAGCCAGCGTGTTTTATGCTAATATGCCAGCCGCTCCCCCTCCCATCATTTATGCTGCTACCTCTCCATACGGGCAACCGCATCCATCATCTTTGAGGGACTACACTTCATACCGATCCCTACCAAATTCCTCCATGTTACCCTCCAAGGCGTCTCTGATAGACCTACCAACCCGCCGCAACCCTTTACCTGTTCCCCCGCGCGAATCGAGTTATCAGCCTGTTCATTTACCTGTCCTAACGGATAGAAGCAGTGGATCTGCCTCGGAATACTGGGGAAACCTCACTCACATGCCGTCAAACTCATGATATACCCGCCTTCGTCGTTTGCATGTAGCAATTCGGTTTTATGCTCACTTAGATTCATGTACACTCACGGTTACCACACCCCCACTTCGGCCCCTTGTAGTGCTGTTCTTCCCTTCGGTTACTCGCATGGTTATTGTTGTTTTCACTTTCACTCCCTTTGCTTATTGCCTTGGACTCTGGACCTGTACCGTGTAACAGTTCACTCTACCTTTCAACGAGAGCGACAGCATAACGAGATCAATGATTTATACTGGTAGCACAGTAACGAAGTTGGCGTTTATTAGACAACCAGATGCAGACGTCCAATTTGTTCGTCGAGTAATTTGTACGTTCCACTGCCAGGGAAAAAGAGAGCGGCGAGGTGCAAAGTACAGGGATTCCACGTGAGCGTTAATACAAAATATGCAAATCGTGCCATGGTTAACCATGCTGTAATAGTGGATTGTAGAAGCGGGTATTACCACAGGAGAGCAGCATAGGGTGTCGTTCCACAGAAAAGGAATCGTCACGAGTACACACGATAGTCCAAAGGGAACTCTGGGACAGGATAATCATCCCACTGGCGGTCACCCCCGTCAAGGAAGCGACGCAGCCTCGCGACTTGTGAGGAGAGATACATAAGGATGATCTGCATCTTGATGTCTAGTTTCAATTTCAGTATTTCCTCACACGTCCGCAACGCTTGAGCTCGTGTTGCCACAAACATGTTGCCCGAGAAGCCAAGATCCTTGAGGCTATCGATCATTTCTCCAAACTCGGAGCACCAAGCAAGAACGCCAAGCTGTTGGAATGGTCTGTATCGGAAAAATAGTGGTGTGTCGGGGAGCACAAACCTGGCCATATTGCTTGAATCGCCCATATAACACATTTGGGGCTGCCTTGAGAGCAAAGTCAAACGCTTCATTCTGCTTGATGACATCTTCGTCTGGTATGTAGGGCTGAACAACCGGTGGAGGCTGAAAGAGAGTGAGTTCAAGGACTATCCAGAGAACATGTCTTTACCTCTGGTCGCGGAGGAGGTTCCTGAAACCACTGATGCCCAGAGTAGTCGACTTCACCGCCGATGTCGACGACCTCGAGATTCTTTCCTGTATAGTCCATTGGAGGTCTTGCAAAAGAATCGAGTAAACCAGACTGGACAAAAAATGCCTCGAGGAGGAGCGCAAGATCTTTTGGGAGTGGTGATTGTTTGGATACAGGAGATGCACGTCGTTTAGAAGGTACGAAGATAGTCCGAGGATCTGGATTTTCACTGGGGGGGAATGAATGCGGGTCAGACGCAACACTAGAAACCATACCAGGTAACGGGGGATGGAGGTGCTTTGGCAAGATGGAACTTTGAACCGTTGGACAAGTGGCCACGAGTAGGGCGGTCCTGCGGGCAGTCAGCATCGTGGGGTATGTGTCTGACCAGAGGAAAAACCTTGAATGCGGGATTGAGGGGTGCCTTGGATACTTTAAAAGAAGGTTGACGATGTGTTCGGGGGCTGGACGCGCGGGATTTCTTGAGTTTTGCAATGGATTGCCGGTGGCGCTCGACGGAGATCGGACTGATGCTTGATAGCCGGCGACGGAACTGTGGCGAAGGTGATGGAAGGGCCGAGGCAAACACGGTCGTGGGAGTAGTACTCGAAGTGGGGGAGTAAAGCGTGCTCTCGAGTGGTGTGGGTGATGTTACGAAAGACCCCGAGTCTGACTCTGGACTTTCCGGGGAAACACTGGTCAGCAGGGGGTGTAGTACTGGCCTGGGAGGGGAAGCCGCTGGCTGGCGCGGTTTGGGAGGCGGGACAGAGATGCGCGGCGGAGGAATGGGTAGTGGGTGAGGCGAATCGGGAGCAAAGAGCGCAGACGGGTAGAATGTAGTGATCTCGGGGAACCTGAGGTGATCAGCGTCGGTGAGAGCAGAAATGCGCGATGGAGGGAAAGTTGCAGACAGATCAAGGTAGTTGACGTTCCGACTGAGCCAGGAAGGAGATGGAGGGTGGAACGACGATCTTGCGGAGGAGTTAACGAAAGAACTCCTTACCAACGAAGATGGGGACGCGGTGAAGTCTGACGGATTAACGAGCTGGTAGTGGGCGGCAGGAGACACGTCACGGCCGAGATCAGCTGGTGCTGAGTGCTTCCTCCTGAGAGGGGGTGGTATAGGGATGGGAACGGGAGAGGACTGCTCAGGCAAAGAGGATATAGACACAGGGGGGGACGGACGACTCTCGGTATCGCCGGCGGAGAAGGAAGGGGAGGGCGAGTGAGTGGGGTTAGGGAAAAGCTGTGGTAGAGGGGGGACGGGAGGGATAGCGGGACCGGCAGATGGAAAGCTGGAGTCAAAGTTGGGCGTGTGATTGCTGCGTTTTCTGCTCCTGATGGTGTCGACGGACGAGGTGTCGACGGGATGGGAGACAAACGAATCACGAAAGATATGAGAAAGGGACTTGAAACGATTGAGAGAGCCAGTGAATCTGTGACTTCGTTTCACGAGCTTGAGAGGATGCTGGGGAACGCCGGCTGGTGCGACCAGGAGTGGGATGGAATCGGGCGCTTGATCCGTAGTGTCCTGGTCTGCAAGTGAGGCGCAGCCAGCGGAAGACGGATCGCGCTTGACCGTGGATGGGTCGGGGGAGGAAGACTCGAGGAGTGGAGCAGGGGGCTCGGATGGTATGGGGGCGGAATGGTCGGGAGTTGGGATGTGGGACGGGGGCTTGGGAAATGCGAGGCAAAGATCGGAGTCGTCGGTCGCAGTGCGGGTGCGGGACGAGGAGGCCCTGCTGTCTGTGAAGGAGGAGAGGTGGATGGATACTTTGGAGAGGTTCTTGAGACGGAAGAGGGAGCGAGACACCGAGGGCTGTGCAGACGAGTCGCCGGGCGGGGCGTGGTCGGGGGTGCCGTCGGGTGGAGGGACGTCGTCGGTGGCGATGAGCTCAAAGTCGCCCGACGGGTCGTCGGTGGCCTGGGGCGGGGGTTGTTTCTTGCCAAACAGGCGGGTGTTTGCGCGGGGGAAGGCGCGGGCGAGGAGACGGGCAGGATCGAACGAGTGCGTCGAGCTGCGCAGGGAGCCACGAAGGCTGCGAGGGAGCTTCGACTGCAGAAAGTTGTGCGCCGACGTGGTGTGCTCAGAGTCCTCGAGATGCGGACTTGCGAGAGCGTGCTCACTCACCGCACCTTTCAACCTCACCCTCGCCCTGCGTGGCGTATGCCTGCTAGCCTCGTGCATTCATATCACGTACATCTACAGCTCCCCCCCCTCCCCGTCCGCACCAGCAGCCTCTCCGTTCTCCCCTCGCACTCTCCCCAGTGCCCTCTTCCCCCTCGCGGCCAGCCACCTCACCCCCCCGTTCGCCCACCGCACCGCAAAATCGCCCCCCATCATCGCCGCCACGAGGGCGATCACCGAGAAATCGCCTCCTCGTGCGTAAAGCGTGCGCTTCTCCTCGGCCGGGTACTGCATCCCGATCGTCCTCATCCATGACCCACCACCACTTTGCATCGGCTCGTGGATGCCGCCCCCTCCAATGCCACTGACCCCCGTCGACCCTCCGTCGCACCACAATACCATGCTGCCCAGTTCGTCTGCCCTCGCTCGTGCCTGCTCCCACATGGCAAGTCCGACAGTCGTATCCCAGGTGCGTGCCGGCCCCAGGATGAGGGTCGGCCGTGCGTTCAGGTCCGTGAACACCGTTGGCGATGTAAAGTCCAAGCATATCGACGACGTCACAAGAAGCGGCCGCGTAAAGTTGGGTCCTGGACCCCACTCGGGCTTGGTCGTACTTCTCGGCTTCTTCAACTCCCAGCGAGTAATCACGGGCGGGTCAACCGAGGGTATCTTTGAAAACGATTCCGTGACTTTTTATTTTGCTTCGTCAGGAACAAACAGAGGGCGAGCAGCAAAGCGACTGCTACTTACATGGCACAAGGTGGCGTTTATAATACTGAACCACTTCGTCTCCCGGTTTCTGATCCTTGTGGACAAGTGCAAATCCATTCCTGGTGTGCGCTGGATCACCTGCGATGTACTCATCAAAGGCTACGCCAACGAGCGCAGGCAGTTTTAGCTGTCGAACTTTCGAGAATGCCTCCTGGCGCTCCCCCTCAGAGCCGAACAACACTGCGCTTTCGGGCCAGAGAATAACATTTGCTGGGTTCATCATCGCCATTTCACTGATAAAGTCCTCCAGGTTGGGACGTCTTCCATTCGTTGGATTGGGCAAGACACAACCAACCGTAACCGGTGTGTGAGTGGCAACATCAGCATGGGGAGGTGTGATATGGAAAGTAGAGGAGGGGAACGTGAGAGCAAGAAGTATTGTCACGAGCGACAGGAGTCCTTTGGATCTGGAAGATAAGAGCGACTGGCGATCGTCATGCATATCCAAAGATTCGTACTTGGAAAAACCCATGAGCCACTGAGCCACAAGTTCAGAACACACCACGGCCCATCCTGCGACAATCCAGTCAACTCCAGCTGGTCCAGCCAGGGGTAGTATCCAGCTATATGAGGAAGGCACAGGAGCTGGCCACCAATTGAGTAGTCGACCAAGAGGAGATACGCGAGACACGATGGTCCAACAGAACACCCATATCAATGGGAACAGTGTGAATTGTGCCCAGTCAGTCTGCAGACGACTCTTGAAGCGGACGAGAAGGTAGATGGAAACCACCACGACCAAGTAGGTCACTCCAGATAGCAATGTGACTGCAAACAAAGACTCCACGGGGCTAGAAACCGCGCTGGCCGCTGCTCTCCAGTGGGCGAGAGCAGAGCCAATCGTAACAGATATCCACGAACAAAGTAGTTCCCGCCCTCGAGTTTGACGGCGGGCAATCCTTTGTCCATGGATTATCAACACGGAAAGCAGCAGAACCAGAGGGACAAAACTTGGCAAGGGCCCAAGAGCCAAGGCGGCGAGCACGAGTTCCCCCAGCGAGAAGAAAGGGGTCGGATGTTCATTGAGTATGAGCGCTTGAAGCGAGGTCATGATGACAGTCAAGACGAAACCCGCACAAACGTGAGAGGAGCAATATTTGTAGTGCGATCATTTTACGCTTGTTTGTCGTCGCAGAAGCAGCACCAACCAATCCGATTTATGTAGTACATATACACTACGAGTGACCATGGCACTCTTCCTTAACAGGGCCTTATCTAGTGTCAGGCGATGTGCTCGAGATGCCAATTGGAATGACGCATTCGACCTAAAGAGGGCGATACAAACGCGAGTCTGAGAGAATCGAAATCAGCTCCATTGTTTTCGAAACTAGTTGGCCAAGAGGCACTGACCCGACATCAGATGCTTGGAATAATACCTTGGCTATCCGGTTGTTTCCCGACCCTGGACCGACAGTTCCATGGAAGAAGCATACGGGTCCCCGGTGTCGTCCATCAACGGGCCGCCTAGCAATCCGTTTGCACTGTTCAGCTCGCCAAGTTCGTGCACCCCCTCGTAAGGCGTGCCACCTGGACCGAGAACACTCATGTCCAACTCCCCAACTTGGTTAGCATTCTCGTGCACGCCTACGTCAACGTTTATACCTGCGCCCAACGCCTTGAACGATGCATCCAATATGTCTGTCCCTTCGTCGACGGACAGGATAGGTTCGGCCTGCTGGAGGGACAGCACTGGAGGTGCGGGCGAGGAGGGCTTTATCTGTAGGTCGGGAGCTTCCTGGTTCGCAAAGCCGGTCGTGGTATCAAGCGCAACCGTCGGGGCTGCTTCATCCTGGTCCATGTCCTCGTCACCCTCCACAACCTCGGGTTCGTCTGGGAGAGGGGCGAGAGGCTCATCAGCTTCTTCCTCGTCATCGCTGAATTGCTTGCAGAGGATCGGTCACCCTATGCATTGGGTCGCAGAGCTGGGGACCGACCTGCTTTTTGTCCGTCTTCACCCACTTGTATATTTTCATGCTCGGGTTCGATGCGTTCTCTGGCGTGACCCATATTTTCTCCCAGCACACAACAGGCTGCATGAGCTGACGTCTAGCGGCCTCCGTCGTGGCCAGACGCACCCCAATTCTTCGTCTGGTCGCCATGGCCGAGGGAGGAACGGAGCAGACGGACCCCAGTCACCCTGGATGCTTGTTTGTTTCCGTGACTACACACATCGTAGCAGCGCCAGAGTCCCCGACTCCTGGTTGCATTTAATTAGTCAATTTATGATGCTGAATCGGACAAGAATATGCAGATTGAATGTGAACAAGACAGAGAGTATATCTAGCGTTTTTTTTTCTACAAGATTCGCGATCGTAAGTTCAGAACAACAAAAGATCAAAAGGTATCATCGACGACCTCCATATCCTCGTTGTCAGCTGCGAATTTTTTGGTCGGAGATTCACCTGCAATAACCACATCGCCCTTCCAGAGGTCTTCGGCACCGGCGCCCTCTCTCCGGCGATGGGCATGGCGGACATAACTCCTCATCGAGCACACCAGCTGCACGACAAGGGTTCTTGATGATGAACATGCAAAAAAAAAGATCGCTACCGTCAAAATAAATAGGATTAATATGACAATGTACATATTCATTCAACAAGCCAGCAGCACCTTGAATCGGCGGCGACAGCACTCCGAGCAGACAGACTCTCAACGAAAATCATACAGTTTATAGCTGATTATGCGATAAAGTTACAGTTTGTGACGTTTGCTGCCAGCAGAAACCCTCTCCACTACCGTGGGAGTCGGGGATATACTTGATACAGGACAAGTTATCGGAACCCAAAGCACAACTGCATCAATCGCGGATTCAAGTCTGTTGCTCAGCCCAACGCAAGACGTCTTCGATGGTCACGTCCGACGATGTAGACTAGTGGAAGCCCAAATCAATGTATCGCGCAATGCACGTTGGAAATGAAACCAACCTGCCCTTGTCGGTTCGTATCAGAAGTAGTGTGATGGGAAGCAGTGTCAAGAGTCGCGGCACGCAGCTCCGAGAGTCGTGCCTCGAGCTCATCGCATTTGCTGAACAGACATCTCGTCAGAAGGGACGACAGGCTGTGATGGAAGACGTGTCGAACGTGTGAATCGATATAGTCTCCTCACGACGGAGCTCTAGTTGGCGTTGCATCATGCCTTCGAGATTTCCTCTTGCCTATATTGCTGCGTATGTATTCTTTAGCGCGCGTGCACGAAACGAACCAACCTGGACCGGACGCAAATCGTTGGCGGCAGCCATCAAATTCTGGGCAAGCACAGTAATCCATTCAACGTGTCGTTGCCACTCCGGAGGGACCGTAGAAGATGGGGGCAGAGGTGGGGCGAGAATGGCACCCGTGAGATTAGAGTATGTGACCAGAAGAGAGTGAAGGATAGACAATAATGCGGGGCGACGATCTAGTGATGCGATGAGAGGAACGTAGTGTGGGGTTGAGCCTCGAAACTCACCTGCACTTGGATCGGCGGGGTAGAGCTGGTGTCCACCCAGTTCAGCCAACGAGGGAATCGCCTCCTTGACCTTTCAGACAGCGTCAAGCGTTGCGAGCACTTGTAAGAACACGCCCTACAAACCACGTATCACCAAAGACATTGTAGTGCCCATCTTCGAGGATCCAGTCCACGCGGGGTTTCTCGAGCTGGGTCAGAGGCCAAGGGGGTATATCTGACTGGTCAGACAGTATGTCGTGTTGGTTGACGGTGGTGATGTCGAGACTTCGATCCTTGGCACGCTCCCTGAGCAACTCGAGGAGTCTCAGGTTGTGCAGTGTGTAATTGGCATAGTGGGAGGGAGGAGACGGAAAGGGATTCCTCAGCTCGGTCTCTTCCTCCATCGTCGTTCGGAACTGGGTGTTTATTTATTTATTTATCTTGTTTTCTTTCAAGTATATCAAAAATAAATATACACCAAAATTGTCGGACTCGTCCAAGCATGGTGCGCCGGATTGCGTCCCAAGTGCACAAGCAGGTTTCCCGGCTCATGCAAGCGGACTGCATCCGCGAGGAGCCTCTATGGTACCAAGCAGTGCTGCAGTACCCCCCCCTCCCCCTCCCCTCCCGTGCCCCTCCCTTCCAAGCCCTTGAGGCCGAGCATCCCTCTCGCAAGTCAACCGCTTCGAGGCTCCGCCCCTTGAAGATGCAACCCCTGACCATCAGATACCTGGAGGACAGAATCCGACTCCAGTTCTTCAGAGACCATCCATTCGAGGCATTCAGACCAGTGTCCATCGTGGAAGGTCAAGCAGTCGAGCCGGAGCACCCTGTCAGAGAGAAGGACTGGTCGAGGTTGAGTCAGCGAACCAAGAACCCAATAGCAGAAGAGTAGGCAATGCCTTTCACACTCGTTCTCATCTCTCATCTTTTCTTCTAGTGCGGTTCTTTTCGCTTGTAACCTCCACAGACACCACAAGATGTCACTTACCGTCGCTTACACCCGTGCAGTTGCGGAGTTCCGTGCCCTGCGCGCAGAGTACGACATCGCAAATGCATTCGCTCGGATGGAAGCCGAGTCATATGGTACCGTGTTCCCGTCAGAAATCGACCGCACGTTCGAGAAAGAGGACAAGGTCTACAAGTCCATCGAGCACAAGAAAGCCCTCGATGAGAGTGCCCTTCGTGCTCGCAAGCGTTGGCGTGCAATCCTCAATGTCGATAGTGGTATGGGCAATACCTGGAGTCGAGGACAGGAATATATCAAACGTCAGAAAGATGGTGTGCGACCATCACACCTCGTGGACGACCAGGTCAAACCGCCTTCCAGCCCGCCAGAGCAACAACTTTTCGGAGGTCGATAGCTTAAAGTATGTGATTTAGGTCTCACTCCCTTCCGCATTCTCCGCTCGAGCGAGTGTGTATCCTAGCAATACATTCAAACTATGCTTTGGCGCGTGATTGTGCAGCCAACGCTGCGTTCATCCCCATCCACGTCTTCTCTACAAGGCCTAGTAGCCTCTGCATGTCTGAGCTCCAGTCGTTCATTACATCCTCCGCACTTCGCTTGGGCGTGAAATTTACAATGCCTGCTGGCCGGTCCATCCGCGCCCAGATGATCTTGGAAACCACTAGTCGTGCCAGGGTCTCCTCCGTCTGTTGTGCTGTAAGATCGAGAAGAGTCGTTAGGCGGGACAGCCTGATTCGAGTATAATACTGAGAAACAACGCGGATATTCTGAACAATTGTTAGTCCGTGTGCGAGCCCGGGTTGCGGAAAACACTCACGTGTTCGATCACACGAGTGTGGAGGTCTTCCCATTGGGCTGCATTGGAGAATACAGGCGTTGTTTGCAAGAAAGGACCATAAATCGATTCGATCCCTGGCCACCGCATTAACTCTCGCGTTACGAAGGACTTGACAAGGTTACTATAGGTAAGTTCAGCACCATTCACAAATCATCACAGGATCGCGTACTAGTGTAACTCGAGTTTCTCCAAAGCGGGGTTCACGAACCAATGGTGTAACATGTCCGATTGTTCGTTACTGTGGGGGGCAAGAACAACATAATAGACAATATGTTCGAGTGCCTACGCTCTCTGGATCAGACACGTTCAGTCATTTGGTACTACGTTCGAGTGGCTCACCGCGCGGTTTTTGCTCTCGTCGTCTTTTATCGATGGTGTGTCCCACACTTTCTCGTAGTGTTTCGCGACCTCCAAGTATGCTGTTTGATGTAACGCCTGTTGGATCATCAAATCATAAAATTTAAGCTTGAGGTCCTGGTTTAGCAGCAACGGTGAACGTTCAAAAAGGGATATTTGGGGTAGCATGCACAAACGAACCTCGTTCTCCTTTGCTTTGAGGAATGTCTCGTTGACTTTGCGCCCACCGACCCTCGCTTTAACCCACTCGGGTTCCCCTCCCCCAGTTACATTCTTCTCCTCTTTTTTACCCTTGCCTGAAACCTCGGCATCTTTCAGGCGTGCGAGCGCGATCAGTAGCCGCATTTGTTCCAGAATGAATTCAGCCTTCTCTCTCCGTTCCATCGACGAATATGTTTCTACTTGGAGGTCGGAAAGTAAATCGGACGCCGTTTGCAGCGATTCCTTTACGGCAGGTGCCTTTGTGGACGGCAATTTCGAGAGGCTTTCATGGTAGTGGGAGAGGAGGAGAGTCACGCGTGCGCGGGGAGTCTCGAGAAAAATCTGACGGTGCCCACTTAGCCGGGGCCTGACAAGGATACTGGTTCCTACACACCTTTCCCTCAGTGACCGATCGCAAGGTTTCGACCAGTTCCAGCCACTTTGCATCGCCTTCCCGTTGTCTGATTTCCGCCAGCCACGTTACCACCTGCTCCACTATGGCCTGTACGACGCCCTTGAGCTGCCCGTGTTTCTTGCTCAACACGTTGATAGTAGCGTTGAGTTGGACATAGTCCCGCGCTCTATAGCATTGGTCTAGTGCCGCTTTCGCGAGACGCGTGGTTGAAGACAGATCGGAGGCCTGTGTCGTCTGTGGGACAACTGGATCACAAAGGAGGGTGAACGTACGTTTCTGGTCTGCTTCTCCAGAGCGAGGAGCTTGTCCAGGGCCTCTGAGAGCTTACCAGACTGGTGGCAGATGAGATGTATTTGCGGGGCTGAGCTGAATTGCGCACCTCTGAGAGAGACTGTGTTTCCGGTAGCAGTGCATTCACCTCTGGCGTGAAGTCCCTTTCTTGTTTCTTTGCTTCCGCCATTGCCAGATGGTAGTGCGACCGCGGATACGGCTGGTCGACGCCCGGCGTGCAGTGACGCGTCGCGAAGATATTTGGCGCTGTTTGTTCTCCTCCACTTGGGGCCACGTGCCGCCCTGTGATCTCAGTACTTGCTGCAACCTCAACGGAACCTCTTCCTTTCCAATCTGCGCTAGAATAGTATTCATGATAATAACCCTACAACAAGCGCCAGCACCCGTGTACTATATGAGCAAAAGCGTCCACCGCAAAAGGGGAATTCATAGACAAACAGGAGGTATGTCATGGTCCAGGCGCTCACTCGCGGAGTTCCATGGGATACCTTGGAGCTCATGTTTTTCGTTTGACGGCTCATCACCGTTTCTTTTTGGAACATGTAGCAGAGAAAGCGATTTATCGAGCATATGCTTGGGTAGTGTGAGAGGGTAGGTAAGGAAAACACGGCATGCGAGGGCAAGCAACCCGGTGAAAACAGCAGGGAAGATGGAAGGGATTGCATGGAAATCGCCATATTTGTGGAAGAGGTGCGCAGTCTCGTCAAAGGATGTTTCCAGGGAGTCCGGGGGTGTTGTCGCATCGACCTCGGTGTCGGCCGTTGTGGGCCCAACACCAATACATTGGTGAGCAACATCTGGCGTTGCATCGACCGCCGTCTCGACGCACGTCGGCGTCGCATCTACAAAGGCAGAAAGTAGATCGGGCTTAATCTGAACCATCCGATCTACGAGGGACGGCGCCGACTGAATTCCTTGTTCCGCAGTCTTTGGTCTGACGTGGGCAAATTTGTTAACATACGTCTTTTTGATGGTAGCATCAACGCTCTTTTCCGCCCAGTGTCTTTTGGCCTCTCGCCCAAGAGCCTTAGCTCTTTCCACGAGACGTACGCCCTGGAGATGCGGCAGCCAGTCCGATATCTTCTGCCACCCCTGAGCATTCGCTTCCACATAACCCGGTCGGTTCTTCTCGTGGAACCATTTCAGCGACTCGAGGTGGGGTGCAAGGTGACTAAGAAGAATGGTGGTGTGAAGCGGGTCGTTGGCGATGGAGTGGCCCACGTGGAAGCGGAGAAGTGACCTCGAGGAGACCTCGAGGGCACCTAACGTCTCCACGGATCCTGGCCGCGCGTCGAGCACGAGTGCAAGGTTCTGCAGCCGCTTACAGTTTTGCGTGAGAGTCGCAACACCTTCCAGAGTAAGGTTAGGGCCCGAAGAACCCGAAAATCGGGCCATAGGACATAACCGCAGGGTCTCGACGTTGGGACATGCCTTGGCAGTGCAGCGCAGGTCTTCGTTAAAGAAGAGAGTCGACTCTGGAAGGTCTATTTCGAGGCGGATGAGGACAGGGAGAGAAGAGAGATATTGGAGTGGGAGATGACGGGAGGGCTGGTCCGAAGCTGCGCGAGAGGTTGCTCGAACAAGCTCCGTAAACCGAGATGCACCGGTTGCGCCGATCCGCAGCGAAACGAGCGTCTGGCTAAACCGCTCACATATTAAGACCGAGAGGTCTTGCCAGTCAGCCATGTCAGGAGGATCTTCAATGACGAGCTCAAGACTAGTGAGCTCGCTCGTAATGTGCTTCAAGAACACGGCAATGTTTGCAACTTCACCAGTCAACTGAAGGCTCCTAAGGTCCGTGAACACACCGCCAGAATGCAGGTCGCCCGTAAGGCGAAGGGACGACTTCTTAATTTCCGTAAAGTCTATCTCGTCACCGGAGAAAACCCCACTGTCGGACGATGCGTCGCTGGGTGTTGCCGCACCGGAAGAAACGATATCATCGAAGAAGCCTTCTACGGCAATGATTGATCTTCCAGTAAGATCCAGTTCGAGGGTATGAAGAGCGGGCAGAGAGGCGGCCCATTGTCCAACTTGCGACGACAAAGCACCAGGTGCAACTAAAGCTAACTTTTCGAGCGTATTCTGCGAGCGCACGAGATCCGTGAAGGTTTCAGGAAGGGTGGTGGGAGAAGTGAACGAGAAGGCCGTAAGCTGGGTCTGGCTGCAGACTTTGACAAGATAGGCACCAAGCTGTGGAATCCTAGCACCGACTTCCAAGATTAAGTTTTGCAACTCGGGATTCAGGAATAGTGTGGAGCGTTCCAGGCCAGTCGCAGTGTCCACTCTCCAGATGAGCGTCTGCAGGTGGGGCAAAATGAAGGGTACAGGGCGATTTTCTGCGATGATCGTGAAGACGGAAGGCGAGACACTCGGAGATGACTCGATGTATGCAATGCGGCGGACACGTTCGCCATATGCAAGGACTCTGTCCCAGTCCTCTGCGTTTGGTACCTTGGCCTATATCATGGTCTGTCAGCGATACGTAGAACATTCAGGATTCGGACCGACCAAACCAAGGCCTGGGCGGCGGGCTTTCTTCATGATGTTGTTAGGAAACAACGAGATGAGCGGCAGGAGTGAATCAAGCTCTCTCCAGAGGGCGTTCAGTGCAGGCTCGCACATTGCTTTGCATGTGCGCGCCAGTCGAGACATGGAGCGGCGTCCATTGGGGGACTCGATGATGGTATCGAAGAGCTTCTTCGCTGCGTCGGGGTCGCGGAGCAGAGTAGGGATCATGGTCTAGTTGTGAACACAGAAGAGGCGGCAAGAAAGTTGCTGGCCAAGAGAACTTGTAAGGTTGCTACGGTCGAAGTATATGGCGGTCAAGGAGTCAGGGAACGAGGAGTGGGAAGCATGGATCAGCAAGTTAAATAGGTGGGTCTCGCCCTTCACTGCGTTCACGTCGTGCATTCTTCCAGGCAGCTTCCGTCACTGACTTGCGGATGCGGGCTGGTTGGCTTGGCCGATGATGTGGGGGACGAACTAAATGAACAGGCGAGCCACACTCCCCGCTCGAAGAACGGAGATCCGACCACATGCGCAGGGGGTGTGGCCCGACAATGCAAGGATGAAACATGCAATGGTGTGGACGTCAGCGGTGCACATCTTACACATTCACTCACCCTCGCCAGTGAGGCATAGCCTTGGATTGACGAGCTTCACCAGCCAACGTTGGGCGTGGTTGTTCGCTAGCGGACACGTGCAAGACACGCATCACCCGTTGGCTCCTGCGTTTCATGGCAGGCAAGACGGCGTAAAACGATTGATATGAAAGCACTGCAAAGTGAAAGCAGTGACAGCAGCTAGCATAACCACATACAATGCGCAACGCTACAATTCCCCAACTTCCCAGGGAACGGGTTCGCCTTCCCAATCGTCCTCGGTCTCCATGTCCCCGTTGGTGGTCTCAACCGTCTCACCAGCATCCCATATGTCCCCTCCCCTGGAGGGATCATAGTGTCCAACACGATTGCCATACAACAATCCATGGACGACACGTTCCCCCGTGTTATTCCGGCTCTGCGAGGGCGAAATTGCCAGCACGCGGCGAAACCCATCAGGCAAGTCTACACTGAACGTGCCCAGCATGTGATGATTTGCATCAATCTGTTGCTTGGCGGTTGGATTGCGGTTGCCGGTCCCAAGATGTAGTAACGGGTCCCAATCGAAGTCATAAACGTGCCGGTGCGAGCACCTGTCCCGACCCAAACTGACGGTCGCTACCTTGAGTGAGACATCGTCTGAGCTGTCCGTTCCTGCTTCGTCCTCTTCGCCATCGCCATCGACTTTCACCTTTTTTCGACTAGTAATAGTTTTCGCCCTTCCCTTGCCGGTATCCCGACTCATCAAGTCTTGCGGAGGTGGGGACGGTGGGACCAACGAATACTGTGGCTGTAATGGGGAACCAAGTCCTACGAGCTGAAGCTCGCGCGCGGGATCCCCACAATCCAGGGCACGTTTCATTGACTTCCGTGGCTGCGAAACCCCAGAAACGACCATCGTGGGGTTGGGCCTGTGTGGAGATGCGGGTAGGTGGTCGTTTGTGAAGAACATGTTGCTCTGAGTGTGGTTGATTCGATGTTCCGTCCCGGAGACAGCACTCTTGGACGTGGAGTCGCTTTCACGCTTGCGCGAAGGGTTAGCAGAAACTCGTGTAGAGCCTGCATTGGGGGAAGAACCAAGCTGAGCGATAGACGAGCCAACCGGCTTCCTGGGTATGGAGAGGGCGGGGAGTGCATCATCGAATAACAGTTTGAACGACCTGCCACCTGCTGGTGCCTTTACGGGGGAATCGACGACGAAAGACGAAGTAAAGTCGCACTGTGGTAGCTCATGGTCGGCTTCGTGCTCGCTATTTGAGGAGTCTCGCTCTGACTTTGGCAAAGGCGGGAGCACCTGCGAGCGGACGCGCTGTCGCTTTGGTTTGTTGGGAGAGGGTGAAACTGGCTCTCCACGCAAACGCTTCCGAGCACGAGAGACTGCGGTTGTGGAAACGAGGAGATTATGAAAGGACGCGCTGGTACTTGCATGGGGTGAATCGGGAGAAGAGGTCACTGTACGCGGGTGGAACCTTGCACTGTTCTTGGTGGGAGTTGCGAAAGGGTTCGCGCGGGACGTGGTCCGCGAAGTGCTGGACTGGCGGAGAGCTGCGGTTTTCTTGGCGGGAGAGAAGGGGTTGAAACCAGGGAGAGGGGGGACGGTGTCGGCTGGACGAGGTTTGGGTAGGGTAGCGGCTTTGGCAAGCTTCTTGTAGAGCTTGTATTTCTCGGCTGGGGTCTGGGATGAGGTTGAGTGGACAAGATGCGGATGGGGGCGCACCGATGCGCGGCAGGGCTTTGATGTCCTCCACGGAGGGGTCTCTGCCATGCCTGGAGGTGAAGTCGCGTTCCCAAGACTTGATCTCTGTGCGGACGAGGTCGAGATGGGACATGGGATGGTGGGAGTGACCAAACAGCGTCTTATCTCCTGCGCCCGTGGCCTGGGGCGTCCTTGACATGGAATGGCAGCGTCGCGTCAAGGAGCGTCCACACTTGAAACCCCCGCTCTCGCATGCTCTGCCCAGCGACCCCGCCTTCTCCTCCGACCCCCGCTCCCACCCCCACTTTGCTGCTCATCTTCCGTCAGGGCCTCCCGCTCTATCTTCGCATGCCTCATCTCCAACTCCCCCACCCGCCGCCACTCAACCCAAGCTCGTTCCAGATCCACCAGAAGCCACCCCAGCAAGGGAGCCGTCGAGGCGAGTCCCACCTCACAACACCAATGTTCCTCGCGAAGGAAGCATGAAGGCTCTCGTCCGTCGCCTCACCGGCCACCACAATCTCGATCGGATTGATGAGTTGGACGAGACAGACCCATTCGGAGTCAGCTATCACCACGACGGACCTTACGAAGCAATCGGTGGTAACCATGTGCACCCAGCCATACCCCGCACATACGACGGTCCTGCCCCTCGCAGAGGTGATATACACCACTCAAAGCGCGAGGTGTGTCAGGCGTCTGCTTACATCGGCCCACCTCCCTCATGTTGCCTCTCAAGCTCGATTCCCCATTGCATCCCCCACAATACCACGTAAGACAAACAGTCTGTCGTGCGGCTCACCCTGCTCATGCCAGCTGCGTATAGTCTCCGCCACCAGTGCCGTACGTCCATGGTGAAAAGGAGTTGTCATTGCATCTCGAACCTGGCCAAATTCTTCAGCCCAATACCATCTATACTTCTCACATTTCCAGCATAGCTTCAGTCCCCACTCGCTTTCGCCGTCAGTCGACTCCATTTGCGATCGTCGCTCAGCCTGACCATTCCCGAAGTCATTCATTACCAAATCCCCCGACACGTTCTCCTGAGGACCCCATCGACAGACCGTCTTCGTTCCCTCGTGCTCCTTTGCAATATCATCTTGGAGACCACAGGCATGGAATGCCCGATATCCCTCCATACCGTCACGACCATGATCCCACGCCTTACATTGCCAACCAAAGAGAAATGACCATGCTTCCTCCACCCCCACATGAATCACAGTCGCATATCTCTCGCCCTGCACCATCCTCCTTCAAGCACACGTCACAGAAAGCACGTGCAACAGAGGCAGCAGTACCTGCTCCATCGCGCCATGACCCCCGACATAAAAGCTCACACTCGTCGGAGAGTCCCTATGCAATTGACAGCGCGACCGTACGGTTACCTTCCAGTGTACAAAAAAGACCTGTAGAACCCTCTCGAGCGCGTCACCTTCCAAGACGTCTTGTGATGCCTGCGCCACTCCAACCTCAGCCACCGCAAATCCAGTACAGAGTTCCTCCCGCAGAGCCAGTGGTCTGGCAAGATAGACACCACGCTGTGGAGGGCGTGAAGTTTGAAGGATACTCTGCCACGGACACACAAGGATCAAAACCGCCGCGAAAGAAACTTTCCGCTTTCTCGGAGAAACCGTCCATACCTCAGTATAAATCGGATGATACCGTGCCAACAATGGGAAATACTTTAACGGGTGACGCCAACGGAACCGAAGAAAAGACACGACGGCGGAAGCTGAGCAAGCGGAGGAACGATGTCTGAATTTCGTCCTCCTGACATCATCTAGGTCTGCTTTCACGGGTGCTTTTATTCCACATGTCCGTCTTGTCAAGTGCTCTCTACAAGGACACCAGTCACAGGACCCCATCCACAATTCGTAGTTTTAACCCCACAGATTCTTTACCGTAGGCGCTGGGCGCTGATACACGGATGCGCTGTACTCGACATAATGAATGATAGAGCCGCTCTCCCCGGATGAGTGTGCGACTTGCCTGGTGTTACCGTGACCTTGAGCACAAAGTACGTACTTCAAAGGCAGGCGCTCAATTCCGTTCATTTCCTGCGGCAGAGGTTCGACGTTTGAAAACGCGGGGGTGCCCGTGGACACGTCAGAGTCTCGCGGACCGGAGACGGAATGTCGGTCGAATCTCTTGAATGATTATGCCGCGACTTGGACGTCCACTGGTGACGCCAGCAGAGGACAACTCGAGCCGGATCTAACCAGCTAGTAAGTGCGTTCTAACTCTAATCCTATTTCACCGCCTTGCCCATGAACAGTGCTCGCCTTCTCCTATGTGGCTCGGCCATCGGGGCCCTCATGACCGCTGTCGTCTTTGACCGTGGTCGATGGCCGTCCCAGGTGGGTCGACCTCGTCGCTGTCATGCCTCTCCCCGTGACCATCCTTTCTGCAGCTGGGCGATGTTCCTTCTGTCGGACCTTCGGATTCCCTTTTGTCTTACTATGGTGCCGCAAAGTTCGTTCTACGCGCGAGATCCATGGCTACGATCTGGTTCGCCCCTCCGTCAAAACGTTCTTGTTCAGTAGGCTCACCTCCAAGCTAGCATAAAGATATATTCTTTAGGGTGTCCATGATGGACCGATGGATGGTGGTAATGACGGGCCCCGAGCTCGTCGAGGAGCTCCGAAAAATTCCTGACCAAAACCTGTCCTTCGATCACGCAATGAGGGACGTGCTTTGCCTCTTTCCCTCGTCCCCGTCGGTTCATGTACGTAGATTTCACAAGTCAAATACACCTTCGGCATCGAACAGACACATCATGTCACCATCATGCAACGCAAGCTCACACGTAAGCTCGGTAATGTTTTTCCTGGTATCCATCAGGAGATATGTCAGGAATTCGATGAAATCCTTCCTCGTAAAATGGGTGAGCATCGCTTCCTGTCATTCCTGTGAATCTTACTCGATCTCAACCCACCTAGGCTGGGTGAATGTCCGCGCATATTCCACTGTGATGACGCGATATGCCGTACAAGCAACCGTGTCTTCGTAGGACTACCCGTTTGTACGTCGCTCTTTACCGCTGCCAAGTGATCTCAGCTCGCCCCGCAGGTCAAGCTCCCGAATTTGCAAACGTCCAAACAAAGTTCGCTCTGCAAGTAGTCCTTCGACCCAGTCTGGTAAACTTCTTCCGAAAGCTGATGCATCCGTGAGCACATTTGTTGTCACAGAGCTCGTGACGACCTGGACCACTTGATTGTCGGTCGCATACTGGCCAACACGCCTAGTAGTCTGCAACACTGCATGAAGTTACTGTAGCCCATCGTGGAAGATCGGTTGAATCAATGCAACAACTACCCGGGTGACGACTCCCCTGTCCTTCCGGTCTGCACCTTTACTTTCACGATTGTGTTTGAACTTATGTCTTGACTCTAGGATGACGTGATCACCTGGCTTCTTCAAGTGTCCGAACCGGAGGACAGGAATCTGCGTAGCGTCTGTTTACGCATACTCATTGAATTTTGCGTCCTAGCACACACACATCGACTCAGGTATGCATTATCCTTTAAAGGAGCACATTACCGGTACCTTGAAGTAGACTGTCACATATGCTCTGTTCAATCTTGCATCGCATCCACAATACATAGAACCCTTGCGCAAGGAATGCGAGAGGTGACTGAGCAGAATGGGTGAACAAAAGACCCGATGGCAATGTTGGTGAAAATGGAGTCTCCTGAGGGAGTCTCAGAGGGTTAGTGACACGAGTCTCTGGGTCGGCGGGACAAGGGCACCGTGAGCAACGTCGCGCTCAGGCTTGCCGAAAACAACTTGCATCCTCTGGGATCCTGCAAACTCCTGACGACCCGTGGGCATGAGCCAAGCTATTTTCCGCAAGTTTTTGGCAAGAATATCCTTACGTCCCCATCCACAACATCGATGTCGATTCGTGCGTAAGAACCACCCAGCATTAATGATCCATAAGACAACATCGGTCTGGAGCTAGCCACTCAACGGAACGCGCGAATACGATGAATACTAAGAATCATTACAGATCATTTTAGGGACGGATCAGTAAGCCATGCGGAACATGAACTGAAATGTGTACTGCTTGGTGTCGGGATCCCAGTGCGACCAATTCCAGTATCCGGCGTCATCAAACTCGTCCTCTATCTCCCTCGCTGGGATGCGAAAAGCAATTGTCTCGTATGGCTCGGCAGCAACCTTTTCATTCCATGTCAGATCTCCTGCGTTCTGTCAGCGGGGAGGACGCACAATCAAGTATTGGTATGCCTTGTTCGGTGGCTCCCGTTTTTGTTCCCAGGCGCTCATGAACCGCCGGCGGGGGATGACACCTGGCTTGATCTGAGGAAGGTGCACTTGGACCATCATACCTTCCTTTCCGGTATCCCTGTCTCGAACCTTCGTCACCCGGTAACCCGGCCGGCCAATTTTGAGGAACACTTTCCGCTGTACGTTGGACTGGGCGGGTGCTACCATCAACTGAGTCTCCTTCGCGTCCCGGGCAGCTCGTCTGGCAAGGTTGGTTTGGTGCTTCTTCCCCTGTGTGTGTGCAAGATATGATCCTTCATTGGTGTGGAGAGTCAAGCACAGACGACATTCGAGCGATCCAAGATGGTTGCGTAGAATGTAGGGATCCTGCAAAAAAGTGAGAGACGAGCGATTAAGTTGGAAAACGCATGCCTTTGCGAGATCAATAGTTTCCAACGCAAGCTTTCTCAAGCGCTCCCTTCTGTCCACATTGGTTTCCGATGCGCCTGCGACACCTCCGCCACCAAACTTGGAACCCACACGATTCTACGAGGAGTGTGAATGACGAGGGCTATGCTAGAGTGTATGTATGTCCGAACCTGATAATCTAGAGAGGACGGCAATCAGCCTTCATTGCGACAGTTTACACGAGAACGTACCCATCGACGGTCGTGTCTGAGCTGGTGGTCGTCAAAGGCAAGGCCGGCAGTCTCCGGATTGGGTTCGCCAAAATTTGCACCGCTTCAGAGTCCAAATCTCGTACTCCTGATGGTGGGACACAAACGACATGCCGACGCTGGGGCCATCGCCCAGACACCAAAGAAAATCAGGCTGTCGTCCGACAAGTCGGAGAGGAAGGCCTTGAAGACTGATGTGGCCCTTTCTACCTCTGCAATGACACTGGATGAGATTGACTTTCCGCGTGGTGGGGGAACTGCTTTGACACCAGCCGAGGTCAGAACTGCTCGAGCGGAGGCAGTCAGGGAAGCAGACCAGGAGCTGTTTGCTGTGAGCAACTTGCACACACTCAACGACTGAATTCACGTCCCCTAGTCTACAGAGCAGGCCCGGCCCGGGCGTAAACGTCGCAAGTCCGGCGTCCAGGGCAATGTCGCAGAGGCCAGAAGTGTGAAAATATGTACTACCCGTATCGATAACCTGAATTACAAGGTAAGATTTTGGGCCAATTTAGCATCGTTGAAGCTAATTCCCCGTAGCGTCTCATTCCGGGTATGAAGATTCTCGGCCAAGTGGTGTCGGTGCATTCGCTCGCCATTGTGGTCTCGTTGCCCGATCAATTGTTTGCTCACGTTCCGATCACTCAAATCACGTCGCAGCTCACCAAACGACTGGAGTCCACCAATGGCAGCGAGGGCGGAGAGCTCGATGACAACGAATCGGAAAGGTCTTCCCAAGTTCTAGACTTGGCCAGTCAATTCTACGTTGGGCAATATGTCCGTGCTGTTGTATTGAGTGTGCACACCCCAGGCGCAACTGATGTGGCTGGACTTGGACGTGCTCGTGATGATTCTGTCAAAGTCAGTCAAAGGGTTGAACTCAGTCTCATCCCAGAAAAGGTTAACATGGGTGTGCGGAAATCAGATTTGAAGGTTGGCTACGTGAGTTCCTTTCAGCGGTGGAGCGTTCCAGACCCTTATCGTACATCATAGTCTCTAAGTGCGGCAGTGCAAAGTATCGAGGATCATGGATACGTCCTCGACCTTGGTGTATCTGGAACGTCTGGGTTTTTGTCGTTCAGGGAAGCTTGCAAGGCCGGTTCCGAGGGGTCAAGACTACAAGTTGGCACACTTGTAGATGTTTCCGTCGTTAAAATGTCGTCAAATGGTCGTATCTGCACTCTCACAAATGATCCCGAAATATCAGTGTCGGCTTCGGTAAAGTTCGTCATCAATTTACTATTTCTCAAACTGAAAATTTTTCAAGATATCTGAAGTGACCAATGTTTCATCCGTGTTACCAGGGTCACTGGTTCAATCCTTGGTAACTGCTGTTGTTCCAGAGGGCCTTAATTTACAAGTCCTGGGTTTCTTTGATGCAACGGTTAACGAGTCGCACTTGCCGAACACCTATAAATCACTCAAAGTAGGGGAAAGAGTAAAGGCGAGGGTATTATATAATCTTCCTGGGACAACTCCACCGCGGTTCGTCGTCACACTTGCAGAACATCATATCAGGCTTCGACCCAAGAGTACGATCGAGGGTCGACTTCTGTGCAGTGCTTTTCCTGTGGGTACTACCCTTGGCCCACTTAAAGTGCGACGGGTAGAAGCAGAAAGGGGACTGCTTATGGAGATACAACCTAACCAAGAGGGTCTTGTTCATGTGAGCTTCCGGCATCTGATACTCCCACTCTGACTGATTACGCCTAGATTTCCCAAGTCTCTGATGAGCATATCCCCGTACTGTCTGCCTCGTCTGGACCGTGGAGAGAAAATACTCTCCATAGGGCACGCGTAGTTGGGTATCATCCATTCGACGGCATTTTACAGCTCTCTCTGCGATCATCTGTCTTAGAAAAAAAGTTTATACAAGCTGGTGAAGTGCAAGTTGGTGAGGTGCTAAAAGGGACAATCAAACGGTTGACGGATTCCGCGTTGTTTGTGTCTATATCCGGAAACGTGGACGGAGTGATCTGGCCTGCACACTACGCCGACATACCTCTCAAGCATCCTTCGACGAGGTTCAAGGTCGGAGGGAGCATAAAATGCCGTGTACGTGGTGGTGCATCACTCCTTATCCTACGTACTCATCAACTCACAGGTGCTTACGGTCGATATAGAGCGGAATCGCATTGTGCTGACGGCTAAAAAAACCCTTCTGGATACTGCGTTCCCCATCCTGACTTCCTTTTCTGATGCCAAGGTTGGGCTTCTCACTCACGCGGTGATTTTCCGCGTCACGAACCAATACCTGATGGTTGAGTTTTTTAACAACGTGAAAGCCGTAGTGCCTGCACGCGAAGCTAGGTAATTCTTTTTTTGCAGTGAGCATAGTCACTATCCAAATGAATCATCCTCAGCGAAACTGGCGCAAAGCTCACCGATGTATATACCCCTGGAAAGGTGATACAAGTGCGGATCACGTCTGTACTCCCGGAGGCACAGCGAATGGTGGCTAGCATTCGGCAAGCCGCGTCCTCGTTTACTTCACCTGTAGCCGACATATCTGGCGTTCTCATAGGAGATGCGGTTGAAGGTGTTGTCACTCAACTCCACAAGTTAAATGTCGTGCTTTCACTCGAACCGTCCAATGTCCGCGCGCTTGTCTCATTTTTGGGCTTGGCGCGTCACTGGAACACAACCGTGCCAGAGCTCCAGACGTCTTTGAAACCAGGCGCTCTCGTCTCTTCACTGGTCGTAGTTTCTCGGAACCCTGAAAAAAATATCGTCGTCGTTTCTGGGTGCTCAAAGGGTAATCAACTAAAGAAAATTCCGTTATCGCTGTCCGATGTTACCATCGGACAGGTTGTTGGTGGACGAGTGACCAGATATACACGCTGCGGTGCTCATATCAAGCTTACTACACGAATCTCCGGATCTCTACACCCAACTGATACCTTGGACGACTACGAAGCTGGAAATCCGTTCCCTGCTGTGGATTCTATCCTGAGAGCTGCGGTGGTCGGTGTTGACAAATCAAGCAATCATTTATTCCTTTCCACCCGCGCTTCGAGACTTTCCCCAAAAGATGCCAAGCAGCCAGTAGATCGAGAAGTAAACAGCATCGACGACCTCAAGGTTGGGGACAGTGTAAGGGGTTTCATCAAGAGTGTAGCAGAGCACGGGCTATTCGTGATGCTTGGGAGAGGAATTGATGCTCGAGTTCAGATCAAAGAACTGTTCGATGAGGTATGACGTGAATTATTACTTCTTTGTGATCAAGGTACTGAGACCAGTTCTCAGTACATAAAGGACTGGAAGGGTCGGTTCGTTGTGAACCAATTAATTAGTGGTCGAATCTTAAAGTACGAGTGTCGGTTTGTATATGAGTCCAACTCACTAACGCCGTACAAGCGTCGACCCTGCAACCAAGAAGGTTGAGATGACTTTTCGATCGGGTGACCTGACGCGTGCACCGCCCAGCTTACTGACTTTCAACGATCTTCGAGAAGGTCAAAAGCTTTTCGGCCGAGTCAAGCGTATCGAACAATACGGCATATTCATTGAAATCGAAGGCTCGAAGGTTTGTGGTCTGTGCCACAAATCTCAAGTAGGTTCCCGCCTTTTTCTTCTTCTATCTTTCGCTGACCCTTCCACCAGCTCTCGGATAATAAAGACGCGGATGTCTCGGTTGCCCTCCGCATGTTTCGCGAGGGTGATCGTGTGAGAGCGTTCATTATCTCTCGTGATCTAGAGAAGAAGCAGCTCTCGCTAGGCTTAAAGCCTTCTTACTTTGCTGGCGACGAAGATGAGGCAGAATCAGGTCCTGAGCACCCCCAAGATGGCGAACTTGGTTTCATGGACGACGTGAAGATGCAAGACCCGCTTGATGAAGAACACCCCCATGACTCTGGTTCAGAAGAAGAGGGGCTATTGGAGGATGGCGACGAGTCTGACAATGGCGACGAAATCAACAATTCCATGCAACTCATCAACGTCCCAAAGCTACAAGCATATCAGGAAACGGGTGCCCCCTCTCTCAAAATTGATGGCTTCCAGTGGTTTGCAAAGCCCTCGAAATCCCACGAGTCCCAGCCAGAATCCCCAGATCAGAGTGATAGCGAGGGAAACTCGGCAGAGAAAAAGAAGCGGCAACGACACAAGGAGATAGAGATGGATGTCACAGCTGATATGCAAACCAAGCTGCCTGACTCAAACACAGATTTCGAGCGAACACTTCTAGGGTCCCCTAATTCCTCCTATCTGTGGATCCAATATATGTCCTTCCAACTGCAACTGTCAGAGATCGACAAGGCACGGGCTATCGGCAAACGTGCTATTCAGACTATCCACTTCAGAGAGGAGCAGGAGAAGCTTAATGTCTGGATAGCCCTTTTGAACTTGGAGAACGTATATGGTACAGATGCCACCATAGAAGTCGTCTTCAAGGATGCAGCGCGCCATAATGACTCCAAGACGATTCATTTGCGGCTTGCAGCCATTTTTGATGAAAGTGGAAAATATGAGGTATGCTATGGAATACACTCTTGTCGGAACCCCTATTCTGAACATCTGACAGAAAGCCGAAGAACAATACAGTCGAACATGTAAAAAATTCGGACAAAGCTCAAAGGTTTGGTCGATGTTCTGCGAACACTACCTTCGACGTGGGATGGTCGAAGACGCACGCAGACTTCTATCACGCTCTCTGCAAAGTCTCGAGAAACGGAAACGTAGGTACAAACATTCGTAACACGAAGACCTTTTCGTGCATGCGTTTGATGAACTAATCTGTTTGTCAGACCTTAAAACGATATCCAAGTTCGCGAAGCTGGAGTACAGGCTTGGCGACGCTGAACGTGGGAGAACGGTTTTCGAAGGTATTGTAGACTCACATCCCAAACGGTGGGACATTTGGTCCGTCTACATGGATATGGAGGCTGTCAGGGGAGACATCCAACATCTACGGTAGGTCCCGACATCTTGTGCATAGAGCATGCTTAATGGCATTGCAGGAACTTGTTTCATCACGTCCTTTCGATCAAGATGACAAGCCACAAGGCGAAGTACATACTCATATCCACGCATGGGTGGGTACTCATTCTGGACCACTATAGGGCATTCTTCAAGAAATGGCTAGATCTGGAGCGCAAATTAGGTGACGAAGAAAGTGCTATGATTGTTAAGCAGAAGGCGATTGAATGGACCCAAAGGGCTGCAGGAGACACGTAGGATCCTTTACTCATATGGAGATATAACAGAATGGAACAAGTCAAGAAACAGAACTATGGCAACGAATTTGCAGATCCGAACGAGTGAGTATCGAGGAAAGCGATGAAGGTAATAATGGTATGAGTGTATATATGCAAAAAACATCAACGACAACATCACAGGCTAATGTCATGATCGCGAGCCTGCTCGACCGTGTCCGATAGGTGAAGATTCGAAATCGCTTATCGGCCTGCGTGAGCTCATCGAACTCGCAAGTTGCCGTTGCCAGTCGTCTAACTCGTTGGAGAGATGTTCAAAGTTTTCCGAGCTGGACATACTTGACGGTCGATTCAATGATGGCTGATCGACCTCTAGTAGGAGGTGTATCTTGTGGGAAAGCTGCTCATTCTCCCGTTTCAGGTTGGTGTTTTCTTGGGTAAGTTGCTCGACAGCCGTTTCGTCGGAACCTTTCCGGTATATCGCCAACGTGGCATTAAGCCTCTCGACCTCGTGCTCGAGCTCCTCCACTCGCGTGTACCGGTCATCCGACTCTCGTTGAGAAGCCATCAAGTTCTCTCTCATTGATGCCAAGTCCTTCTCGAGCGCTCCGATACGTTGATGCAAGTCCACATTCTCGTTGGTTAACCGCTGAGATTGCTTTTGTGCCTCGATGAGCTGGGAGCGGAGTAGGTCGTGGCTGTCGTCAGGAGTACTGCTACCGTTAGCACGTGTTCGTGACCCAGGTTCAGAGTTCGAGCGTCCATGTACCACGTCAAGCTCCGCTTGAAGAGTAGAATTTGCTGCCTTCTGCTTCGTCAACTCATCTTTCATCCTCCGCATCATCTTTTCAGTGCCTCTGCATGGAGGGGGACATAAGAGGTGGTTCGTCTCATAATTATATCATAGCTCACTTCACATAGTGAACAGCAAGCTGGTAGTCTTCTTCCATCTGCTGCATCCTTGCTTTATAGCTACGCTCAGTTTCTTCGAGCTTACTTTCAGCCTCGAGGGCTCGGGATTCTGCAGCGGAATCGCTTTCAACGATCGGACTCTGCCTAGACCGGGAACGATCTAATTGTGATGTTAGGGTAGCTATCTGGGCTTCGGTATCTTGTTTTATTCGGAGAGTTTGAGCGAGTTCATGTTCCGAGGCCTCGTGCAACCGAACGCGCTCGTCCAACTGCTTCTCGAGTTCTGCGACCCGGGATGCGTCAGAATGGTGATTCACTGGCTCTTCCGACTCCGGATTGAGTCCGTTTTCAGCGAGGTAATTGCGGAGCATCACCAACCGAACATTGGCATCAGCGGCCTCCTTGACGGCTTCCCGAAGTTTTTTTTCTTTCTCCGCCAAGTCTCTGCGTAGATGTCCATGTTCGGAGGTGGAACTAGAAAGCTGAGCACGGAATCCAACAATCTGAGAGCGCAGGAATGTCTGCTCAGAATCAGAGTCCCGTACCCTCCGCCGCTCTTCACCGAGTTCATTCTGCGCCTCCTCCAAACGTTGCGCAATCTCTTTCAACATATTTCTGAGCGATACAGCCTCCGTCTCCATCGCCTCGATTCTCTCAGCGTGCGCACGTGCATGTCTGTCTTCGTCTACCCGGAGATCGCGATGGGAGTCCAACAATTCTCCGAGGCTTCCAGTTGTCAATGCTCGGAAGGCGTCTGCTTCCTCGCGTGATTTGGCCCACAAGTTCTCTACATCTGCCAGCCGGACCCGAAGAGATTCTGCTTCTGACGTGCGCGCCTCAAGTTCACCCCTAAGTTCTGCAAGTTCAACCTCTAGTTGACTGACTTGACCTCGCGCACGTTGATGAGCCGTATCAACTTCTTCAGAACGAGAAGTCTGGCTTTGAAGGGCTGTACGTGCTTGATCCAATGCACGGATATGTTGATCACGGAGTAGATTGAGTTCTTGTACCTGGCTCTTAATCTGCTTGTTCTCGGCGTCTTTCTGCTCGAGCAGAGATGTTTGTGCAAGCAGACGATCGGCATGGTCCCGAACCGCAGTTTCCATAGTAATATAGCTAGCCTGGAGCTCGGAGTATGCGCGGACGTTGCGATCCCGAAATTCTTCCAGCGTATCGGCACGCTTGTTGGCGTCTGTTGCTCGAGTCTCAGCCTGTTCGAGCAATGTCGTTTGTAATGACAGAGAATCATTTAGCTCATCGACTTTGCGACACATAGCCGTTTGTTCAGATATGAGGGCAGTAAGATGTCGCTCGAGCTCCGCAATACGTTCACGTTCAGTACGAGCGACATCTGAATGTGTATCAGCCTCGTACGCAATGAGCTTGGCACGGTAATAGGCTGCTTCTTGAGTTGCGCTCGATTTCATGCGCTCAGCGTCAGCAATCCGATCTGAAGCCTCCCTCGCCTGATTAGCGAGTGTTGTCTAAACATTCCAGGTTAGGAAGATTGATTGAAGGCACGAACAGCTAAAATATTCACCTGCATCTGAGTCTTAAAATGTTTGAAGTTCAATATCATATCCACTATCCTTGTTTGCTCAACAGTAGCCGATGCTCCAGGCTTCAAGGTTTCAAAGTCAAGGAGCTCCTCGTCCACCTGTACAAACCCTGACCGAGAAGCCTTCAAAAGTGCCGTTTTCATCCAAGCCTCGCGCTTGCGCAACATCTCTACCTCCGTTTCCTTTGCTTTATAATCGCGAATAAGATCAGCAGTCACGTTGCCGGTGCTGCTAAACTTCTGCTGCGAGTGGCTATGTGAGTGTGCATAGCTGTTGGTCAAAGGTGGGGCAGAGGAGGAACTTTGATAGAACGCGTCCAGCGGAGGCTTACTCCTGTCGATGATGGGCGAAGGACTACGAGCAGCGAGGCTACCATTTATGCTCATGGCGACGCTGGTCATTGTAACTGGCTGGCCCTGTTGTCCATGACCATCAATACTACCTGTCACAGGTGACATCGCCCTCCCAGTAATCCCATACGTGGGGCTTCTTGCACGTTGTGCTTGAATCTGCGGGTCCGTTGGAGTCGGCGATCGTTCCGTTGCTCTCGTTGCCGTCGAAGGACCATTTGCACTCTCAGATGTGACAGCTGTATCCGTACCATTCCCATCGTCCGTTCCAAGGGTTTCCTCTTCATCTCGCCGAGGACGCGCTGGGGCTTTGGCCTTTGCGTTCGTACCTGAATTTGATACGCTTACGGGGCTCTGGACGGGTGCGGGCGCGGGCGCAGCTATGCCATTCGGTGTCCTTGCACCTGGACGAGTTCCGGGCGGAGACATCGCACGGCGAAGATCTTCTGTATCGGCTTGGGGACCTGTGGGGGACATCGCACGAGTCCCATTTACCGTGGGTGGCGGCGCAGGCAGGCTACTTGACGGAGAGGGGGTCGTGGACAATTTGCGGGTCAAGTTGGTCGTGCTTCCATTTTGGTTGGGTGGTGCTACCTTGTTGGATTCGGGGTACTTGATATGCTCTAGGGAGACAGAAAGTCAGTGGGCCAGGAAACAAAAGGATGTGATACGAGACGGACTGGTATCAAGAACATGGATTATCCCATGATCATCTCCTCTTGCAGGCGTGAATGACTCTCCCCCGAGTACAAATACTCTACTTCCCATTGAAGCCATTGCATGGCCAGACCTTGCACTTGGTGCAGGACCCATATTCTGAAACATATACCACCGTTGATCTGAGCAGCCAAGATCAGCCTCCACTTCGTTAAATGACCACAGCCACCGACACTACCACATAGCCGAATGGCCATCATCGGAAAAAAAAACTCACTGGATAATTTGAAGGCGGCCAAGTCTCCCAGATCCTTGCCATCAACACCTCTCCCTCCGAAGATATAGATGACATCATCTACAACAGCCGCTGCATGTCCCTCTCGCGGGGAAGGGATAAAGCCAATACATTGAAGTTCTGTCCATTTTCGTGTGTTGACATCATACGCCCACGTGTCGTTGTAATGGTATTGACCATCGGTTCCCCCAAAGCTAGCATAACATAAAGTCAGTGATAATAGTGAGGGTACAAGAAGGAACGCACACGATGATGCGATCTCCATACGTCACGCAAATATGACCAGTCCGTTGAGCTGGCCGATCAGTAGTCGTGGGTTGACAAAGCTCCCATTGAGTTTGAGTTCTCACTATTGGCGCGAGGTAGCGCAATATAGTGCGATATACAGATATCACGAAAAATACGACAAGCGTGATGGTGAAATTGTGTGGTCAAGTGCAGGGGGCGAAATATGAAGACAGATGACTTACATGTATTGAGATCGAAGGACCACAAATCGTTGAGAAATTCTCCATCCACCTGCCCACCAAAAACAAAGAACTTGGTGCCAACCATGGTCACAGCATGACCGTATCGGCCTGACGGTGAAGTTCCGTACATGGATACTTTTGTCCATTCCTTCGACACTGGGCGAAGGAAAAGGTACGGATGTTAGTAGAGCGTAATAAAGTTTTGGTCGTGAGAGCTATAAACCGAGACCACTCACCCAGATTAAGGAGATAAAGACCATCATCTTGCTTTTCAGCTGGGTCAGACATTGGATCGGTCCTAGTATCGCCACCCCACACAATCAATACGCTGCTGACAATGGCACTGGCGTGGCCAACTCTAGGAGAGGGCATCTCCCCTGCAGTCTGCACGAGAGTCGCACTTAGATCCCTCGTTGAAAAGAGATACAAGTCGTTGCGAGCTGCTTCACGAACAAGACCACCAAATAGGTAGAGTTCCCCGTTAGCAGTGGCTGTTGCAGGAAGCGCGTGGCCGTAACGAGGGAACGGAGGAGGGGAAGGAGAAGTTGGGGGCACGAGGCCGGGTTTTAGCATGACAAGGGGAGGCGGGAGGACGAGGCGGCGAGCAGACCAAGGATATGCAGGACGTTGGAGGGGTTGTTGTTGCGGCTGCTGTGACTGACCCTGCTGGGGCGGAGAAGTTTGCGAAGGATGAGGAACAGTATTTGCGATTGGCCCACGATTTGATTGTTGGCGTGGCTGCTGAGACTGAGGAGGACCGTTCTGAATAGTCGACCTTGGAGCATTGACCGCAGGAACAGTTGGGTGAGCAGTTGCAAACGATAGTAAAGGAACTCACGCATCATTTGACTGCTGTGGAGCCTCCTTAGCAGCCAGCTGAGCGAGAGCCTGCGACGGGGTCTGGGCGATCGTGACACTTGCTGCAGCAAGCTGGGATGCACTAGGGTGCTTCTTCCTGGAGAAGAAGGACATTCTCCTTGCTCTGTTTCCGAGGATGGACGGTATGGCTGGCGGGTGCGAGAAAAGAAAAAAAAAGAAAAGAAAAAACAAAGGTTGGGCAATGTATTGAACGGGAAGGCGGAGTTATGCGGGCGTGAGGCAGGCGCGAGCCAGCGTTTGAGAAAGAAAATGGTAGACGAAAGAAAGAAAGGTGCTAGCAAGGAGTGTGTACTCAACGGAGAGTACGGCGTTGTTGCAGAGGCGGAAAAGTCAGACGCGGCGGCTCGGTGTGTGAACACCCAACTTGAACCGAGCCGTAGTCGTCGAGTCCGAACTCACACCAGGCCATTTCATCTCGTACACCGCTCGCTTCATTTGCGTGCGTTCCATGCCGCTCGTTGCCTCCCCCGTCGTGCGCGGTCCACGCCCACCTTCTGTGTCCATTGCGACTCTCTCACGCCTTGCTGATCAGCCACCAAAAAGCACACGTGACCCCTTTGATGGACGCGACGCAATATCGTGATCTTGTCGTCCGCGATGAGGGCGCGTCAGACTCTCGATGGCCTCACCCAGCCAGTTCCCACTCTCCCTTCCTTACCCCCATCTGTGGCCAATTCTTCGCCGGATATATGCGCCAGCCTCCTGACCACTACCCTAGATGGTCGCACCGAAGGTGCTTTCCCCTCCTCACACCCTGCAACCATGCTCACCGTCAATCCACAAGCACTAGTTCTGAGTGTCGGAAATCCCATCACAATTGGCAGAAACCCAAAACTTTGGTTTGCATCCGCTGGTGCTTCCTCATCCTACCACCAACCACTACAGTAGCTCCTATGTCATCCCCGACATTGTCGTTTCTAGTCTCCATTGCAAGATATATGCGCATGTATAGATATTTTACATCCCTCCCAACCACTCATGGCTTCTATCCAGTGTTCCTTCCGTTGCGGGAGGATGTATCATATCATGCCAGGTTATTGTCTTTCTCGTTGTCCTTGGCGGTCCTATCGAGACCTAGGGTCTAGGACCTGTCTACTAACGGTGTAGTGATAAACGGCCACAAAATCCGCAAGACATCCTCTATCCTTATGCATGGAGATACGCTCAAGATCCCAGCCTCACAGGGTATGTTATCCACTGCTGTCTCAGCTTTGTTATCCAACATTGTTCTCGTCCAGTGTTCCAATGCGTCCTAAATACGAGACATTTGCCTGCTACGCGGCTGCGTAGTATTCATTCTCAACACCATACATTCAAAGTATGCCATGACACAGAAGTTCGAACCCCCTTGACAATGCAGCCAGGACTTGGGGAGGTACCGTATCACCTCGCACTGTCTTGGTACAGGCAGCTATGCGTCCGTCCATCTTGCTCTCGACGCTTCCGCACACCGCCAGGTAGCATGCAAAATCATCCGCAGAAAAGGAGGCAATGATTTGAAAAAGGAGATGAAGGAGGCCACCCTGTTGACATCTCTCCATCACGTACGGGTTCCCGCACCCGCCACAAAACTACATGATTAAGCCCAATCCCAGCCAAATATCAATAGAGTTTATGCTTTTGATTATGACTCGCAGTTCCTCTATATCATGCTTCAACTGTCAACAGGTGGCGACCTCTTCACCTACATCACAAATCATTCACGGCGCAGGTTATGCGAAGGTGAAGCAAAGTACATAACCTTTCAAATGTTCAAAGGACTTCAGTACTTGCACGACAAGATGATTTCACATCGCGGTGAGCTCCCATATCTCTGCCTGTAATGCCGCTGGTGGCAGTATGCGGACTCAAGCTAACTGACCCATGCCAATTGCAGACTTAAAGGTCAAATTTTTCTTTCTATTTCTCCCAATCATATCGTATCAATGTCGCTGACATCCTCATCTGCCCCTTCCAATTTGTGTCTGCTGGTTTCTCCCCTCCTCCCTTATTACCTCCTTTCTCCATTTTTGTTCATGCCTCTTCACTCAGCCCGAGAACATTCTATTGCACTCCCCTGGTCCTTATCCTCGTATCCAGATTGCCGACTTTGGTCTCGCCCGTTCGAGAGCCTGGGAAGAAACCCTCCACGTTTGTGGGACTATCTCGTATCTCCCTCCAGAAGGTGTACGTGCATTGGAAAACAAGAGCTTGGGTTATGTGGGAATGCCAGCGGATTGCTGGAGTGCGGGAATTGTCGTCTTCGCAATGTTGACGTACGCCACCTTTCTCTCTCATGATACCCCTTCGGAGGACCTATCCTTTGATTCCTAATCTCTCGTGACGTCTTCCTGGAGTTGATACGTGAGTATGACTATGCAGGGGCAACCATCCGTTCGATTACGGCGACCAGAAGGATATGTATGACGATAATGTTATTCCGATCGCACAGGACAGTAAAATCAAGGATAGCGGAGATCTCGCGGGTTTTTCGCAGGGCTCCTACATTCAGGATGAACTAACGAAACAGCGCATTCTTGACGGCACAGTCTATTTCTGTGATTCTGTCTGGGCTTCACTGAGAAATGGTACGTTTATCGCATACCTAGTATTGTCTTTGCGAGGCTCGCATGCAATTATATAATCCCTCCATGCTTACCAACCCTCCCCTCCCTATATCATCAATAGCGAAAAATCTCGTCGTCCATCTCCTTATACCTGATCCAAAACAACGAGCCACAGTATATGCAGCTCTCAAAAGCTTCTGGATCACCTCGGACCTCGCAGACCTCGAGCGGGCGTACCGCGAACGAATTCGCTCGGCCGTTTCATGATGTCATTATCCCGTTCATTCATACTTTGCCTCGTGCTCCTCATTCTCAGAAAGCCGCTATTTTGTTCTCGTCTGGTCGTGCCGTGTACTCATTTCCGTTGACACATGGTTCACTTGCACCATACCATCATCGCTCTCGCCTTGCCTTGATCTGCGTGTAGCATTCTGATCCCTCATCACTCCTTGACTTTCAAGTACCGTGCGCCAAGCTCTATTCTTCGTAACAATCTGCAAGGTTTGCTATCTCGTCGGCGATTAAGCTTTCAAGAATTCAGCGTGGACTATTGGCCATGACCAGTCAAGTTGACATAACTTGCATGTGTGCGGATGGAATGCTTACAACGGATGTGATCTGGTGCAAATGTCGAGATCTGCATGCGATCAGTTCAATGATCCGTCGGATGGCAGAGAGTACGCACAAAATAGTAGCCATGATCATACCCCTCATGACACCTCACCTGAACCTGAGACTCGTCGTGTCCCGAAATGCGTGCAGCTCTGAGAAATGCTTCTGGATGAAGCTGATAGAGGAAATTATCTGCAGTTCCCTGCAGGCAAACGTGCTAGCTCGTAAAGGTCGTCTCCCCGACGTGGAAGCACAAAGATACACACGTAATCGATGAGGATATTGACCGTTCCCTTTACTTTGCCCACAAGGACAGTTGCATCATAGGTTGCCCTTCCTTCCTCCACTCCGCCCGCGAGGTACCCACTGAATGCTTTTTGGCCCCATGGGACAGCGGATGGCTCACAAACAGGGGCGAAAGCAGAGCACGATTGGTACTGCTTTGCACCTGCGAGCAAGGAGCTCAGATAGATTGTAAGCGCACCATGACCACCCATGGAGTGACCGAATATGGACTGGCGAGAAAAGTCCTGGTAGCAAGTTGCGTCAGTCATTGAATCCGGCGGCAACAGGACGAGCGACACACAACAGGAATTTCTGCAGCTTCTATGACCTCCGGGAGCTCTTTCGTGACGTGATCTAACATGTTGTAATTCTTTGCCCACTTGTACCCAGTGACATTGAGGTAAAATCCTGCGCCTGTCCAAGTGCCACAGTGGTCCGATCAAGATGATCCTTCGACACGGTCTCTGGTCTTACCGACTCCAAAATCCCAGGATGCATCTTCGTCCTTTAATCCAGCTCCACGAGGAGACGTATCGGGAAAGAGGATAGCAATGCCCTCCGTCGCTGCATCACGTATGAACCCACCCTTTTGCGCGCTGTAGCAGGTGTTTCACGTATAAAAACGAGTCAATACAAACACAGGTTCGTCGACCACCGGTGATTGAGAACAAACGCACGAGGCTCACCCGTTGTCTTCGGTGCATGTCAAGCCAGCCAGGTAAACCAAGAGAGGCACCTTCCCGCTGGCTGCATTTGCGGGGAGGAAGAGGTTGAATTGGGCGTCTAGGTCACCAAGGACAGAAGACTAATACGAGTGACGATGCATCGTGCGTACAAAGTACAGATTAGATAGAGGTTACTCACCCTAAACGTATACTTTGTCAGTGTCCCCTCGTAATGCTTGCTTGAAGATACTTTCTCGAGAGTGTCTGCCATCAATGGAATCGGTTGCTGGTAAGATGCGTGACAGCAGTATTGACACCTGTGAACTCTGCCAGCCCAATCTACACTGGATGTGGTAGTAAAGAGGGGACATCTACTATGCACCAAGACCAATTGGCCTTTCTGGGGCTCGCTAGCATACTCACGCCGCGCCTGAAGGCTTGATGCTGGAATCGGTCGCGATATTAATTATTTTGGGCATCCGACAGCTGTCCCTACTACTAGTAGAGTGCCCAACACCGGCCTAAACATGCCTGAAGGCCACATATTCAATCTTGTTAGCCAAGGTCTGCTGGTTTCCAAGCAGCCAGTCTGCGTATACGTAGTCACGGTCGATTTTCTTTGATCAGCTATTAATTGCAACTTCCTGACGTCCTAAGGTATAGTGGGTAAGTAACTGTTGATATGTTTGTGACGTGCGCTGGTCGTCAGAAAGCGGGGCCCTGCAACGGGGCAATGATAACGCAGAAGGTGGTTTGATCCTGCTAGCAATCGTCAATGAGTGCTGGCAGTGACGCATTGCCTTCAGGATCGCACGCGTGCTCCTGCGAGTCGGCCGTCCACACGGCCACGGGTATAGTCGACATCATCTCGGTGGACCCTCACTTTCAGCAGCAACGGCAGCATGTTGCTCTCCGTGCACCTCCGATCTTTCCTCTGGGCAGGGACTCGACGGACTGGACTGGCACGGCGATGTTGGTGCTGATCGTAGTATTTCCGCCATCCTTTCCCTTTCCTTGTCTGAAGCAGAGCGCTTTATGACATCTTCGCTACCCGCCACGTTGGATGCAGCCTCCTCATTTTTCGTGAGCACATCCATCGTTTTCTTCGTCCTTGCCTTCTTGCCTTCCCAGCCAACCCACTCTCCATCAACAACGTATCCTTCCTCCTCTTCGATGCCTGCCAACAGATCCGCTACACCGCCGTAGAACCTTGCTGCGCTAAACCCTATGTCTCTTCCGCGGATGAACGCATGCATATCTTTGAAACCTGATTGTCGAGTTGGGTGTCAGGGCTTTAGTCAAAGAGCGCGCCATCGAGAAGAAGGGGCCAACCTGCGAGGCTGGTAAGATTGCCTGCAAGTCCACCTGTCCAACCCACCAGATCGAGGTGGTTCACATTGCGCAGTGTGCCGAGATACGTGCCCCATTGTGCTGACTGAACGGATACCAAGCCATCATTTGGTCCTTCCTCGGCTGCGATGATGGTGTGAGGATACCTAACGGAGGATAATAAGCTATGTGAGTGTCTGTCCAAGATGACGAGGAACTCACTTCCAAGTATCGAGTAACCCGGGTTCATATTCTGCGCCCCAACTGAAGTACCGTACGCCTACTGCATTTGGCGTATTGTCGTTGAATTCCTTCATCGCCTCTTTGGTGAGACACTCAAATGCCTTTCCGTCGCCGCCGCCATTCGGTAGAAATTCTAGAAGAGCTAAGACTGCTGGGAGGTGAGCAGACGCGATGGAAAGGAAGTGAGAAGCAAAAGAAGAGCCACGGTGAGGTGTGGCAATCGTGGTCAAGCTGAGGACGCGGAAGGTGCGTTGGGTGAGGTGCGTAATGAGATAGCGACAGTCGATGCCGCCCTAATGGGCGAGTAAGGCAGGAAATTTTGGGTGATAACGAGAAGGAAGTACCATACTATGACCGATCAGGTGGACATCTCGACCAGGGTATGTTTCCGATATCTTCCTTTCAAGGACCTTTGCACGGTCAACGGGTGAAGACGTCGCAGGGACGCGGGTGATGAGGACCTCACAACCATTTGCCTCGAGGACTTCTTTAATTCCGCGCCAGTGAGAAACCTGTAGGGGTGCTATAGCGGGTCCAATCGTGACCGAATCAAATCCCAGGAGGCCGTGACAGAAAACGAGTGGAGCGACCGGGGTGCGGACTAGGGGAACGGAGTCGGCCGGTGACCGAAGGATAACGCATGGGGACGACGTACATGTCTTTCCGAGATGACCATCGAGCGAACCAGAGTCATTCAGCATGCTTGCCACGCCCCCCCTGGCAGCATCAGAGTCTGACTGTAACCACCATCTGCGAAGTGACGGGGAAGGAGGAAGCTGTGGGGCCGCGGATGTGTGTATGGAGCGAAGAGCGTCAAGGGACGAACGTGGAGTGGTGGGGAACGGAACGGAAGGAGAGAGGGTAAAAGTGACGGGGGAGTCTGACGTGGCCGGGGGGGTCGCGGAGGGGGTGGCATATCGGAGAGTGGACAAGAGAGGTGGCGGTCTGGAAAGGGAATGGGAGTGCGAGGGCGAAGGGGCGAGCCGGACAGGGGGAGGGGGAGTGGGCAAGATGCTGTTGGTGAGGGCTTCATGGAGTGCGTTCAGTATCGGCGAGGGAGGGCGGGAAGAGGGTGGGGAAGATGAGCGGGAGTGAGAAGGGAAGCGCAGCAGCGGCGCGGCGGGGGAGGACGCGGAGGAGTGGTGGAGCTGGCGGGGAAACGCAAGCGCTCGGGAGGCGCCAGCGGACTCGAGACACAGCGCAGTGGACATTGCCTGCGACGGCGACTCGGCCTGCATGCGCGCGGAAGGACTTGAAGCCAGCAAGAGTGGCTGTGTGTTGCTTGCACCACGACCATGACCTGGCAGGCCTTGTACCGGGCCTACCGCCGCCAGGTCAGAACACTCCCCCATGCACATCTCCGGTGCGCACCTCGCCCTCACCCTCGCCCGACTCCGTCTCATGCACAGCAGCCACTTCTTCGTCATCAAGGGCGCGGACGACTTCCGTTCGCTCGTGAGAACCCAGTCGGCCCAACTGCGCAGGAGAAAGCTCAAGAGAATATCAAAGGCGAGTGCCCCCGGAAGGCACATCCGGTTCACTTACCTAGTGGTGCAGGACCTCCGTCGGTTGCGAGCAGCCAATCAAGGTCAATCCGTCGCTTTCGATCGCGTGCTTGACATAGCGTATGGAAGGATCGGAAGGCTGCGTTGGGAACTAATGGAGGTGTGTGCCCTGTCCACATCCACGCCCCGAAGTCGTACGATGCCTACCAGCCGTTGCTCTCGCGTACCAGCACCTCCTCCTTTTCCCCAATGTACCCGAGGCCTCATCTGCCTGCCTGCTCTCCGGAACTCATCGCTCTGCTTACTTCGAGCATTTCCCATGCGACACGGCCACTACAAAAGCATCAGCTTATCTCTCCCCCCAAGTTACTAGGTCGTGCAAAATCGGACCCTGTCGACGGAACGTCCCTGGCACCGCCGAGTGGTCGTCGCCAACACAACATCCGACGGCGTTTTCTCACGGCCGAATGGAAGAAGGTGTACCCTCCTCTTCAAACATCGCTGCAACGTCCCGCAGATCATGTCAGCAAGTACATTTCCTCGTTCCAATTTGGTTTCCAGAATGCTGCCACCCTCCAGGAATTGCTCGCACTAGGCGGCTCACCTTCAACGTCACCTGAATCCCCAGGCAGGCACAGGAGACAACGAGCTATCGACGCAAATCCGTTTGACGGTCCTCTGCCACTTCGATGGCTTCGTCGCCGATATCAAGCACTTCTGGGCAGGACTCCGCTCCTGGTACCTCGACCCTTGGATGATGTTGATCGTACATACAATATTCAGCTAGCAGACAACGCGATCACTACTTCCAAACCACATCCATCGCGACTTCGTTTTGTAGATCCGGAAGACGTTTCATGGATAAGCGACATAACTTCCTAGTTCATTCCAGGACGCCTCGCGATTGTTAACCCCCCTGTCTGTTTTCACGATTACAATTTCATACGCATAATTTCGGGTGCTCTCGTTCTCGGCGAGTCATCAATATGATCAGTTAGATACGTCAAGCGTTCGATTCGGCACTCTCTAACTCCAACCCATGTAGCTCGATGCTGTACATGCCGTAGTTGCGGTCCACAGCCTTGGATGCTGCAGAGTCGCCGAGACTCTGGTCTACGCCGCACTGGAGGTCCAGTATAACCTTACACTCGTCAAAGGAAAACATCCGGTTTGTACGGATGGTATCAAGCAGTCCCTGCGGGATGTACACGTGGTTGGTATCAGGCGCGACGGAGCGAAGGAACACATACCTGTGGTCCTAGCAAGAAGAGCGCATAGTATCGCCTGGCTCTTCCAAATCGCGCCAACTGTTCTCCATCGCCAATGGTACGAATACTTTGCTGGAGTGCTCGAATGTTCCGATCGACTTTCTTTATACCATAGTCATTGGCCGCGCGTATTTGGCGAGCGTTGCCTATCAGCAGCTGTTCAACCAAGTCTTCCAAGCCAAAAAATATGAAACTGCATCAACCCAGTTAGTTTAGGCAGTGGTTAGGATGTGAATGTCCAACGGACTTTTGCTCGGCTTTGAGTAATGTTGTAGAGGTGAATTCATCAATGTTGCCAAGTTCCAAGTTCAAATCAGCAATGTACGGATCTGGCTCTCCTGCTTCATGATCAACTTGGTAATTTCCCTGAGTTTAAAACGTCAGTAAGCACTTTTCCCCGCGTATGGACACTTACATGGCGAAACGCTGCGTTGAGATAGTAGATGGTCCTACAACGAACCTCTATTCTGATTGTATGTAGGATAATTTCGGCTAGTTGCGTATATGTCTTCAACAACGCGCTGAAACGTCTTGAATTCATACAATCAATAAAGATATATGGGCCACGGGTAAGGCACCTACAATGCCATTTCATGGGATAGAGGCAAGCTGAGCTGGTTGCTTTCAGAGGTGTCGTGTAGGAGTGAAGAAGGCGGCGAAGACGTTTCTGACAAGAAAGCGGAAATTGGGTCCAGATGCGAGAGATCCGGAGCAGGTGAAACTGCGTCTTCCGAAGAGGTTTTCAAAGTGCCTACTTCGTGTGTAAACCAGGCCTGAGGAAACAAATGTCAGATGGTGAACAGGTCAAATAATATGGTCCATATACAATACTTCGATAGAGGCTACATAGAGCAGAAATGTTGCGAACCGAGGGGTTAAGGTCACCCTTATCGATAGGGCTATGAACCAGGTAACCCATTTCTAAATGGCATTCCTGTCTGCATAGTTGGTGCTTGATCACGTGATCCTGATTGCGAAAATTTCTAATCTGTTTGCCGCGATGCAATCCAAAAGCATACTGACCTCCGCCACAAAAAGCTCGGATAAACAAGGGCTTAGTTCGGACGTCTGTGCCCACTGAGCAGCCAGCGACGGTGACGAATGTCCTTCGGTTTCACTTTTGAACACGAGAGCTTGGAAACGATGGCTGCATCGCTGATAGAATTGGATGATAACACCGACAATAAGCCTCGAATACTTTTCGCGGTGAAATGGAGTCGTGCGAAGCATCGCGCAGAGGGAATTGACTAGGGCCATCAACCGTGTAGCTACCTGTGGACAGTTCAATAAAGACAAAAATTGCCAGCGTGGACGCACATTGAGAATAGGCCGGGGGCTGAAACGACTAGATGAGATATCAGGCTGGAAGCTGTCAGGAGCTGTGCATAATCAACACACAAACCGAACGCTGCCATACAGAACGCACCAGACACTGCGTGATGAAATAACAATGATATCTTCTCCTCCAGTTGTGGCAGATACACTCTAAGAACAAATTCATCCAATACTTCGCTTGCAGATCGTGCGCTCTCCAAGCCGTCAGGTAACACGTTCGCAACTCTACCTAAAAAGGCGAGGGTCGGCTGAAACAAGACACTGACATGGAATGCGTCTGGTTTGATGAGCAAACGATGATGTTGTCCAACACCGAGGATGCGTTCATCAGAACCAAGGGTGGACAAAGTACTTTGTACAACATTCTCTGAAGAACCCTGCACGAGTCCCGGCATGGTATCTCGGAGGATTCCGATAAGCTCATCCTCGTGCCTCCGAAGGAGTCTTCCTGTTAGTTTAGTATCAGTATCCGCAAATCGAAAAATCCCCTGTGATTAATCATATACGTGACCGAGAGAACGATTGCGATACTAGGGGAATACCTTGAGCCTATCTCGTGTAAATCGCCCGTCGCGAAGAACCTCGTTGATAGACGCGATTGGATTCCGACCCGTAGCGGCGCTTCGTTCCTCGTCGGTCAGATAATTATTATGCAAAGTTCCAACCTAATATTTATCTTATCAATGCTGACTCCATCTGCTGAAAACCAGAGGCACCTCGGCTTGTATCGGCAACCACACGTCGGCTATTGGAAAAAGGGTTCCTGGCTTGGCGCCGGAGGAGTCCTTGAAATCTCGTCTCTGAAAGTGAATTACTGACACCTGGTTCAACCAAGGCTCAGTCGTACTTACTGATCCGATACGATTGGCGACTTCAAAGACTACGCGAAGACCTTGGAGCACCGCATCCAGTTTGGAGTATACTGTCCAGAAGAGGTCTTTCAAAATCTCCTGATCTTGATGCTTCGAAGTCGACTCTAGCGCAGCGAGACGAAGATTAGACGCCGTTTTCGATGTACCGAGAGTTATATGGAAAGAGTTCATTGTGACGGATTCGTCGGGAGCAAAGATGTACCCTCCATCAGATTTGGATCCAAGGGCTGCAGTTGTGAGAAGAACTGAGCTTCTTTTTGACTCTTCCGCCCGCTCTTCAACTTCATCGACCGTCGACTCGATCAATGAGAATATCTCACTTTGCAATCGTTGCATGACAGAATCAAGGGCGCCCCCCAGTTTTCCCAGAATAGCTAAAGACTCAAGAAGTGCCTCGATGTAAGTGAACGAATCGGCTTCAGGGTTGGCACTGGCGGGTCCAAGATGCAAAGGATTCGGCGCAGCTAAAGTGCCAAAATTTGAAAACGACGATATTGATGTTGATATTGATACCGATAGCTCTTGCATGCTCACGCTAGTACGAAAGCTAGCATCGTCGAGGTCATAAGGTGCATCATTTGGTCGGGTAACCAGATCACTAAGGTAACGGGAGAGTCGGGTGTCTTGAGCGTTCCGGGGAAATGAGGTTGATGGGATGCGGATAGAACTATTTGGGTCATTCGTTTGCGCTAGTTGACATTCGAACTCTACTTTTGGCACTGAACGGGCTACTTGAGAATAGCAGACAACACCATTAAAAACTACGCACACATCGACTGGCCGGGTGTATACGTTGCCCACCGTGTATCACACCAGAATGATTTGAGATAAAGATGGTTGTGAAGCTCATCAATCAAGATATCTCGGAGTGCCTGAAGGGAATGAGCCTCCTAGCAAATGGAACTAACGATCTCCAAAACCTACAGTCTCTTGTCCAATAAGATATGCTCGTAAGTCTGTAACTGCGCCGATTTCGTGCATGTCAGGTTTGTTTATCAACTTTAGGCTTCGTATGAGTAAGACCGAAGCCTGTATAAGACGCTTCTCAGATATCAGAGACTCGAGGGCGTCTGGAACGGATTTAAGATGTTCACTGGGATATATTCAGTACCCGCACGCGGGCAGCAAGGTTCGACATACATCTGATCCAATAGCCGTACCATTTCTTCCAAAGTCTGTCCTCTAGCCCACAACTGAACAAGATCCGCGCGTTTGCTACCGAGGGATTCTTTGGTTTCTTGAAGAGTGACACGCGTTTCTTGAATTTGCGCTTGAGCCTGCCCCAGGTGGTTCAATAGAGCGGCATGGTGCGGCAACGCATCAGCGAAAGCCTTGTAATGTTCTGTACATTGCAGAGTTAAGAGATGCCAATGGAGATGTGAAAAAAGGACGCAAGAATGGAGAGGGGACCACTGACCATCAACAGAACCCTTTAGTGCCTGTGAAAGCATTTCCTTGGTTTTCCTGAACGACGACATGTTTTTGCCAACAGACGTTTCATCGAGCAGAGAGAGAGCCAGGTCTACATTATTGAACTGGGAGATGTTGGTATCTTTATGATTCAACCGTCAGAGTATCGGAGAATGCACGTACGTCGGGATCGATAACAAACTCCCATTCGTCTCTGATCTGGTCCAGGATAGCTAAGGTATATTCCTTAAGTCGTGACCACACGCTGGAGGCTGTAAGGTATCAGCGTTGGGACTGACCGTCTATGTCGCCGGTATTGGTCTTTGCGGTGGGTTTCCAGTGAGGCATGCGCTCTTTTATCCGGTCCTGTCGCGCTTTTTCCCGTTCGATCTCCAAGCGTCGTTCCAGTTCATGATTACTCTCATTATTGCCATCAGCGAACTCACGCTTGCGCAAATTAGTTTCACCGGCGTCTCTGAAAGCGGACATGGCAGCAGAGAGAGTGGAAGTGGTTACGGTGGATGAAATGCGAGATCCTAGTAATTTGCTCGTCACGGGGAGGGGAGGGTCTGATCTGGGCTTATTCGGATGGGGGATGCTGCCTATGGGACGGTGTTGGATTGAAGCATCTGAGAGTGTCGTACTTGAGCTATCCCGGCGTGCCCTCGCGTTCAAGTCGTTGCCTATGCGAGAGGAGGTTGAAGTACGCTCAGAAGCGGAATAGCTATCAGAAGGCTGACGAGACCTCAGGTCCGACTTCTGTGGACGATGAGGCCAATTCGGGGGGGAGAAAGAGGTGGTCTTGGGAGAAGCAGCGTTGCCTGAGGTAGGCGGACGGGAAGAGGCCCTGGCGATTTGGAGCGGGCGGGTTGCGGGGAGGGAAGTTGGATAATTGAGTGGATTCGCGAAGGGATTGGATATCGACGGACTCGTGCGACCACGACGACTTGGTGTCGACATCGTCGTCGTCTCGCCTCAAGCCTCAAGTCGCGCACCGAAACGAAAACAGATGTCACTTCCAGCATTTCTCCTCCCCCTCCAACCACCGCGCACAGCGCTCTTCCGACAGGACAACCGTGTCCTCGTCCACTGGTGGTCTCCAAAACTGGGCAGCGCCCTCCCCAGTACCCTCTTACTATTCATTCCAGGCGAGGCCCCGCCCCCGCATCTTCGCATCATCTGATCTTACGCCCCTAGGCAATCCTGGTATCGTAGACTTTTATACGCGATTCCTTGACACTATCTACGATCTGGACACCTCGGGGACACTTGCCATCCTCGCATTCTCCCATATCGGCCATGCCCCATCCTTGGCTTCAAGACATCCTCTTCCTGACCTCCGTGCTTCGGAGTTTGGCTTGACACCGCAGCTCCAGAATACCCTGAGTATATTCGACGCTGTGCAGTTTACCTTCGGTAGTTCCGTCAAGGTGGTTCTGGTCGGACACAGTATCGGCGCTTGGTTCGCCTTGCAGGTAGGTCCCTGTTTGTGTCTTGACAACCAACGCTTGTCAAGTGACCTTTCTGCTTTTTCCGGTCAAGGTGTTAAAACTGCGTCCCAATGCCATATCCCGCGTATTTCTTCTCTTTCCTGCTATTGCAGAGATTGCAGATACCCCGAACGGCAAGAGGCTCTCCGTTCGTGGCACTCGTAACTCCGGATTTCCTGATCCTGATCCGTTGCGATGCGTACTCATGCGTCACAGTGGCTCTTTCATGCACCTTTACCCCGCGTCATAGCTAGCCTTGCAATTTGCCTCCGCTATTTACCTATACGGATCCTCGGCCTGCTATTTCCCTCGTATCCTCGCTCACCATTGGCTGCCCTGCATTCATTCGTGCGATCACCCCAAGCAATATTTGCAGCAATGTCGATGGCTCATGACGAGATGATCAACGTTCGTCGGTCGGACTCGGACTTCCTGAGGAGATACAAGCATTTGCTGTGGTTCTACTTTGCGGAATGTGATGACTGGGTTGGTCGACAAAAGGCTGTCGTTTCTGAGGCAGTTGGAGAGGATGAGGCACACATTTTGCATGGCAAGTCAGGAGTCCAGCATGCCTTTTGCATCAGTAGGTCGGTTCCTGTCTCTCTCGGAGTATATTCACGATCCCGGACAGATCACAGTGAGGAAATCGGGAAACAGTGCTACACATGGCTTACGACCACGACAGTAGACGAGCAGTAGTACTTGTATGCGGTAGAATATATCACGTGACCTGCATTATTTGGTCGCACTCGTTGACCAGACGCGTCGTCGCACCCAACACGCGCTCTGCGACCAATTGCTGTATGCATGGCTCCTGATCCAGCATTCCTTTTCAGCCCTCCCCAATCCCGTCTCACTTCTGTAGGGTCTAGGACGCCTTCACCTCGTCCTTGCCTTGCGCGTCGAAAGGCCCAATGTTACGTAGCTCCCCCATGGCTCCCCTCCTCAGTCAAAGAGCTTTACCAGCGCACCCCAGATTATCTCGGAGGTAATCCAGAATTTGTCCGCGGTGACCTTGATGCCGTCGTCGGCGAATATCCGTTGAACAATAGTGGTAAACCTTCACATTATTTCGTGCGTTTCAAAGACGGACTCGCGCGTAGGGTCAGTCACCGCGCATTGTTGTCATCTCCCTTTCAGACTGAACTTTCTCTAGATCTCTTCGGATGTGATCTCCACACACTACGCCGACCTAGTCGGTGAATACCGTGCGTCCTTAAAAGTTGTCCTTAGTTCTATTGTTTTATGCCCTCCTCAGAGCACATGAAAGAACAGGGGCTGCTTGGCTATTTTAATCCTGCTTCCGACGCTGTTCACGAACATTCTCGAATGAATCCTCAGATATCAGCCAAAGCAGTCTCGGAGACATCCCCCCAATCTTCTCTTTCTGATTCTCCTCTCTCAGAAGATGACGACGTCACGAGTGACGATGGTGGTTACACAAGCCGAACCTCGACTCGTAGATCTGCCCGCCTCGCTGCAGGAAAGAAGAAGCTCGTACAGAGCAGACTTCCTTTCAGTCCCAAAAAACTTCGCAGCAATCACGTGCCTGTGCTGCGGGAACAATCAGTCTCTGACTCCGGGGATGATCTAGGTGGCTACGGTCAAGTCGATTCTGATGTAGAAATTGTGCCTACCAGGAGGTCGACACGTTCAAGGAGGAATGCCCGCTCGAACCTCGCTGATATGGGAGACTCGGACGGAGATACCTACCTCGACAGTCCTCGACATAGATCCAGCGTGCGGGGCTCTGTTAAAAGGTTTAAGAAGAAACGTCCTGCTGCTACCCGTCCAGCCTACGGACACTTTCGTGACATTGGCGATCTTGATCACGACGACGAAGCAATCTCATCTCTTTGTGCTCACAGGGATATTTGTGAGAGATGTCATAAGCACCCTGCTCATGAACAGTTGTCGAAACTGAAAAGGGGCAGGCGCATAGCTAAAACTGGTGAAGGTGAATCCGACGATGACGAAGACCACATACGCAGTTTGGGGGGTTGGGTTCGATGGTTTGGACATTCAGGAATGTTTTGTTTCGTTTTATTGATGACGACTTTACAGTCTCAAATGTCCTGTGGTCGCTCATTGGAAGTGTCTCGCAAAATCTCAAAGAGATGAAATTACGCGAGCTGCTCTTGCTCGCGATAAAGATCAATGGAGAACACAAGCAGAAGAGGCTAGCGAGCCACCAGCTAGAGAATTTCCAGATCGTAAGGAACTTGACATCAACCAGACGACTGAGTTCATCTGTGGACTCTGCATGAAGGGTGGCATTTGCATGGGGTGCTCAGAAGTAGCTCTCAATCCCGACCCATCTCTCCTAGACAAGCACCCTCTCGGTAGATTCTCCCCTGAACGCGTACAGAGTGATGCTCCTGACATCGAGATGGCTAATGATACCTCACTTCTTGCGGAGGATACTTCTTTGCATCCTTCCCAGGAGCTCCTTTTTAGGTGCATTTCTTGCAGGCGCCTTGCTCATTATCGCCATTTGCCATGCCCGGTAAATGCAGCCTGGTCGGACGCGGATCTTGCCAGACACTATCAAGAAGGAACTGGCTGGCGTTGTGCTGATTGCACTTCATACGTCTACCCACTGGACAAAATTTTGGCCTGGCGACCCTACCCTCCAGATGTCATCGAGCCTATTTTAGCATGTCCACCTGATCCAAGGACTTCCCTTCCTCGAGAATACTTGGTGAAATGGGCAGACCGCAGCTATCGACGAACTCAATGGGTACCTCACATGTGGCTGGTTTCAACCAATATATCCAAGCTAAAGCACTTCCTCACCAAGGGTTCCAAAGCTTCGCTTCTCAGTGAACCAGTATCCGACGAGGCAGCTATGGAGGTTGATAGACAACCGACTACCTTTGAACCTTGCACAGGCACTACAACTGAAGTCGTTCCTCCAACTGAGCCAAAGCACATCTCCCTAGGTCCTTTACCTGACGCCGAGCGGCGAATCCCTCCAGCTTGGAAGACCATCGACCGTGTTCTCGATGTGCGATTCTGGAATTCTTCGTCTAGTACGAGTAGGAAGCACAAGAAACGTGCTATTCATAGACATCACGTTGACGAATCACCTCAAAGTCCTCAACAACAGTCGGAGCGTGCATTTGCGGAGGGTGAACAACCCGATGAATCGTTAATGGAGGACCCGGATGATTGGTCGTCAAGAACAGGCCAGGATCTATCGGCCGAGTGCATCGACGAGGTTGTATGGGTGTTTGTTAAGTGGGAGGATCTCGGGTATGAGGACGGTCAGCATACCAAGCTTGTCCTAGTGATTTCCCTCATCTCCTTGACAGCGACATGGGACGCCCCACCCCGCCGCGGAGAGCCCGGGTACGACGCTTATGAACGCGCGTTCCGGTATTTCATCAGTTCCCAGGAGGTTCGCGTTAAAAAGACGCGAAAAGACATTGACCGAATGGAGGCCCGAGCCAAGAACGGTTACGATCGCTTTGCTCTCAAGCGAGACCTTGACGAACAGCCTGATCTTGGACAGAGTAACCAACTCAAACTAATGAAATTCCAGGTTCGTGGTCTTAGTGTGTTCAAATACTTTGCTCACAAGCCTACAGATTGATGGGTATAACTGGCTTTGCGACAACTGGTGGAACCGGCAGCCTTCCATTTTAGCTGATGACATGGGCTTGGTTCGTCGCACATTGCTTTTTTTACATACATTAATTCTCTTTGTAGGGAAAAACCGTCCAGATGGTTACGTTTCTCGGGATGGTGGTGGGAGAATTTGCCGCGGCTCCCGTGCTTGTTGTTGTTCCAAATTCCACCATCACTAACTGGGTTCGGGAATTTTCACGCTGGGCTCCCAGACTTAGGGTAGTTCCCTTTTTTGGGGAAGCCAAGTCGAGGGACGTGGTCACGCGATATGAGTTATTTCACGAACCAAAGCGTGAACCGAAATACCATGTTCTCATCACCACATATGAGACCGTCACGAACCCCAGGGACTTCACCACCGTCTTCAAGAGTGTAGGTCGTTGGGAAATCCTGGTGGTTGATGAGGGTCAACGGCGTGAGTGGTTCTCTACTCACTCTGAAACTCATTTTTATTTTTGTTCAAAGTTAAAAGCGATAGTAGTCTGCTTTTTAAAAAATTAAATGAGCTTAAGCCACTCCATCGGATCATCATGACAGGGGTTAGCTGAAATCCATCTCACCACCATTTGCTGTCTCATATTTCTCCCAGACCCCGCTGAACAACAACATCCGTGAACTATTCAACCTGATGAATTTCCTCGACTGCGATAAGTGGCAGGATCTTGAAGAACTGGAGAAGGAATATGAAGAGCTCAGCGAAGACCTGGTGCGCCAGTTACACGCAAGGTTAAAACCATACTTCCTTCGTCGCACTAAGAGCGAAGTACTTCAACTCCCACCGAAGGTATTTACATCCCCTTGCCCATAGCCCACTAAGCACACATTTGGTCAGAACGAGGTCATTGTGCCACTTTCACTGACTCCCTTGCAAAAAGAAGTTTATCGATCAATTCTCAGTGAAGTTTTCCGCGCAGTGTATACCCACTGGACAACTGATTTCTGCCTTAGGCCAGAACTTGGACATTCTCAGGCACCTCACCCAGGTGTCGACTGTTGAAAAAGCTCGTCTAGGAGTTCCTAGAACAAATTTGAACAACATGTTGATGCAATTACGAAAGTATGTACTTGTGTAAGTTGCTATTGACCATCCTCACGAATAGGATCAGATGCATCCAACACCCGTACCTAATTTCCGATGACATTGAACCTCGTAATCTTGAGCCGCACGAAGCTCATGAGAAATTGATTGATGCTAGTGCGAAGCTTCGACTGCTAAAATCGCTGCTACCAAAACTCAAGGCAAGGGGGCATCGTGTACTCTTGTTCAGTCAGGTAAATTCCACTCTCTCGTGGAGCATGCTCGTCTTCAATTGATCCCCAGTTTGTGATTGCTCTTGACATCATCGAAGACTTCTTGAAGGGCGAGAACTACAAATATCTTAGACTCGTGCGGTCACCAACCTTTTGAGCTACCCTGGCCTTACCCATTTTCCAGGACGGCGAAACGAAACAAGCGACCAGACAGAAGGGCATGGACGAGTTCAATAAGCCAGATTCGGAATATTTTATATACCTACTTACCACTCGTGCGGGTGGTGTTGGTATCAACCTCTACACAGCGGATACAGTAATTATATATGACCCGGATTTCAACCCGCATCAGGTTAGAGAACATCATCTTGCTTTCGGTCGCTTGGCTTATAACTGTGCGTAGGATCTTCAGGTATGAAAACATTTTCCGCGCTCCTGTCACGCTCTAAACAGGTGTCTAGGCAATTTCTCGCTCGCATCGTTACGGTCAACAGAAGATTTGTCTGGTGTTTAAGCTCATGGTGAAAGACTCTGCTGAAGGTACATACTAACACTGTTGTCTCAGGACTCATCTTTTCTTGACGTCCCGCAGAGCAAATCATGTTGGCAGGGAAAAAAAAGCTAGTTCTCGATCATCTGATTGTACAGAAAATGGACCACGAGAATGGCGGCGATGACCTGAGATCCATTCTCACCTTTGGTGCCAGGGCACTCTTTGAAGAAGGGGATCAGGGTTCGAAAGATATCATATGTAAGTACTATTTCGATCCTTGCTCGTCCCAGCCTAGTCACCACACTCAGACACCGACCATGACCTCGATAAGCTCATTGAGAGAACAGAGATCGAGGGGAACAAAGAGAGTATCGCCAGCGAGCCCGGCTTGAAGTTCAGTTTTGCCAAAGTATGGTCAGCAGAGCAAGACGTTCTGGAAGATGTTGGAGATGCCGTGCCTGATATTGACCACGGAGACTCGTGGGCCCAGGCTCTAGAACGTATAGCTGCTAAGGTGGATGTAGCCAAAGAGAAGGAGGTGACAGGTCGTGGAGTTCGTCGAAAGGCCACTGCCGCTTTCCCTCAGGTTCATCTTAAAGTTCTGTACTGTGTTCAATGACTGATTTATGCTTTGCAGCAACAATTCGACTTCCTAGAAGGAATTGAAGACACTCCCCACAAAGGTAAAGGAAAGGGTAAAAAGAAGGGTCGGCCGCTGAAATCGGGGTCGTCGTCGGATTCTGATGCCTATGATGCTTCTGCCCATTATGACGCCGGTGATGACACCGATGCCACAACAGAGTCAATGGATCCCGAACAAGAACCTCTGTTGAGCTTGGCATTATCTAAGAAACAACCATCTGCTTCGTTTCCAACTATACAATCCGAGCCAAACATTCACCAACGTGATGATCAAAAGTGTGGCCTTTGTGGGTATATTCATGGACCTGGTGCCTGTGCTATGATAGGTAGTTCCACAAACCTTGTGGAGTACCGGGATATCCTGTTGAATCACACTAACAACGAGCCATGGGAATACCGAGTACGTTTCCAGTTTAAATCCTGCCAACACCCAACTCGAAACATGCACAGAAAGCCGCAATTGAGGCCATAGAACAAGCGTTGTATGACCGCGGACATGGCCATCTACTAGTCGGCCAACCTCTCAAACTTCTCTCCAGGTCGGGATCCGCTTCGACGTCCGGGAAAACCAATGGTTCAGGTGAATGCTCCAAGGCCCTCGAAAACTGCCTCCAATTGACATCATTGCAAGTGCCTACGCGTAATGTGGTTAGAATTCCTCTTCAACCGGCCGCGTATGAGGACAGCCGGACATCTCTCCACGAAGATCAAGGAAGTATTGTGGACAGACATCCTACTCTTTCATTGGACTACGCATCACCTGTAGAGCTGCCCCACAAACGCATGTCTTCACCTGGTGAAATACCTGAGAATCCACTGAAGAAACAGAAACAGGAAGCATTCTCTAGTTGCCCGGTGTGCTCTGGACCCCATCACCCTCTTGAGAGCTGTCCAGTTTTCCATCAGGATACCCATAGGTCTGTTTGCCAACAGTACTTTTTTCTTCTCCTGATGTATGTTCTAGTGTCACGAAGCATATTTTACGGTTGTCTGAGGACCCATCTCAGAAGCAGGTAACCAAGGAGCTTCGACGTCTTCTTAGACAGCGAAGGCGAGAGGAAGCGGAGCGATCTGGTCGGGTCACGGTGCAAACGTCGCCTTGATATGTTCAAGTATGTCACTGGCGCATGTAGGGACCGGGAAAGGCATCCGATGAACGTAACTTTATCTTGTAGACGTACTGTATTGTACATACTTAAGACTGCAACACGTTGGATTTGAAGTCAGCGGTATACGTAACCGGATGGCTCCTCTCTGGCACTTGCATTTCTCTCACCACCATCTCACGAGACGGCTCTCGGCTCGGCGCGCACAGTTGTCGGGCAAGGTGCACTGGAAAAAAAATAAATACCTCCGCTGGTCGAGAGTTCAATTTCAGTTGCGGGGCTAATGGTTCTTACTCCCCGTCTCCGAACGTTCAACATCGCAGATCCATTGCCAATGGAAGTGGATACGGTCTCGGAACCTGGCCCAAACCCAAGCTCCCGCAAGCGGCAACGATCTGTGACGTACGATGCAGTTCCAGAAGATTTGCCAGAGTTGCCCAAGCTCTCTGGACGGATCATGTTGGAGGTGTTTACCCATAAATCCCTCCGGCTCGCATGCCACGCTAAATATCGTGACAACGAACGCTTATCGGCTCTCGGGTCCCACATATTGGAGACGACAACGACACACCTACTGTTCAACAGGAGACCAATGTTGACGCGGAGGGAAATTGAGGTGAGCGTAGCTCCCATGAATTCACAGTGTCATGAGACGATGTTCTAGGAAGACACGGAGACAAGCACTACTCTCGGTAGACATTATCGACACATGGGCCAACTTTTATCGACTACGTGATGAACTACGCTACCACTCGTCGTTTCAACCATCAGTAGGAGAGGCCGAGGTAGGTGGTGCGTCTCCCGAATTTGGCGTGAACTTGCTACTGACGCTGGAGACAGCACGGCCATCAGCTCTTTCTCGCGTATCTCGGTGCAGTCTTCATTGAGCATGGGTTGACAGTCGTCCAACAATGGATCGGAGCCCTGCTACGATTGTCTCTCAGCGTGTTTCAGGACGGCGTGGCGTTTGGCCTTGGGCCCGCGGACTTTGAAGAACAAACTGGCAAACGACCCAAGGTCGAAGGGTCATTACAGGAATTATCGACACACCCGTTACAACACGCGCTCCCTGGTCTGTCCGCTGGATATAAGCCCAAGCACTATAACCCATACACCCAGACCGGTTCTTTGCCTCCGCCCCCGCCCCCGCCAAGTGCACCACCTCCAATACAGCCACCCCCACCAAAGGGAATGCCGAATTTCGGGAATCCACTGGCACCAGCGCAGCCACATCTGGCGTTTTTGCCGCTATTCAACCAGACGGCGACACAGCGAGGGCTGAGTGTTGAGTATCGTGCGACGTTCTCTGGACCACCACACGCGGGAAAATGGAATGTGACATGCGTCGGTGAGCAGAACACGGTCTATTCTTTTGCTGCCGGAATGCCACTGAGCATGAGTGATGATCCAAGTGAACGGGATAGACAAGGGGCAAGGGAGTGGGCCGAGCAAGCAACTCGCAAAAGAGGAAGCAGCGAGGGTGGCGTACTATGCAATGGGATGGGCACCTCGTGCGTCTCGTTTTTCGTTGCCCCGGGCTGCCTTGTTCTGAAAGGGGCGCGATCCAGGCGGGTGATGTGGAGTGGCATAACCTGTTTGTCAAGCAAAGGAGCTGTCCTAAATAGGAAATATCACACATTGCATAATAGTGGTCGTGGGAAGTCTGCTTATTCATCCAAAGAAAGTGAAGAGCGAGGCCGAACGGATGCCGAAGATACGACCCAACGAACGAGCCGCTCGTGTCTTTGCACCGTACCTCTCACTCGAACCGCCTCGTCCCCCTCCCCGCCGCTGTCGTTGTCACCGCCGTCCTCGTCGCTTCCCCCCCTTACGGCGCCCCCGCCATGCACGATGCCCAATCTGTACCGTCCATGTCGATGTCCAACCTTGCCCTGTCCGAGCCCACCCACATCGACCTGACCGGGGAGGACGATGCCCCGCCTTCGACACGCGCTCATGTGGAAGCTAGACCCGCGCAGACGTACGCCTTCTCTTCGTACTCGCCCCCCGTTCCGCCGCACGCGCCAAAGCCACCGCCAATGCTACATTCTCCGACCTATCACCCCGCCTTTGCACTCCCTTCGCTGCCCCGCCCGCATCAACATCTCCCTACACCTCAAAATGGCACCTCCCACATGCATCCGTTCACCTCCCGACCCTCGCCCACGCACTCACCAAACAATGTCATAGATCTTACGCATTCCCCCTCTCCCCCCTCCTCCCCCCTTCTCGGTACTCCTCTCCCGGACGACCTCTCCCCCAGAACCCCCGTTTGCATTGGGCAGCTCACGGTCACCGCCTTGGTTCTTTATCCAGTCTCGTATCTTCAGCAACATGATCCGACAAAAGCGGATGCCGACTGGGCGAGTGTGCGACTGCAGTACGAGCACAACCCCCACAAACAGCCAGGTACAACGGAAACTATTCACATCAAGACACCACACCTTAAATCCCCTGCCGGAGACGTCATCCAGGGAGAAGCCTTCGGCGTTGTCGAGCAGAAAGTAGCATCCCACCTTGGCCCGATGTTAGGAAAGGGTCTCATCCGACTAGACGCCAAAGTGCGCCGTGGTATACCGAATGTGAGCATACTCACCCTTTGACCAGCTTCGCTAGAACCCGTCCGTCTCACCCTGTCGCAGCTCCCTATCCTTCCATTACAGATGCTTGTTTACACTCCGAAGGGTAACATCACCGTCGTGGGGAATTATCTCCACCAGTGTGGTCTCTTTCTCGACCACCCGTCCCCTCCGTATGACATCCAACGACTTGCTAATTATCATTATTGTAATCCGCACAGCCCCCATCCTGGTGGACATCGTCAACCACTGACCCCTGTCCGTCCTGGTTATCCTGGCCCAGGAGGTGGCGGTTCCCGTTGGACCGCACCCGTAGTATCTGGAAAGACACTCGAAGTACAGCGCAGTCAAGTAGAAGAGCTTTTCAAGAGTCTGAGAAGCGGAGATGAGCTCCTTGAAACTGAACCTGGTAACTCACATTCATTATGCGCCTTACTGCTTCATCTGCTGACCACTTTATGAAAAGCGTACGAAGTTGGGACTGCGCTTTATCCCCATCAGAAGAAGGCGCTCACCTTCCTCCTTGAGCGCGAACGCGAGAAACGTTGTAGCGATGGCCGCTACTCCTCGCTCTGGCAGGCTAGGGTGAACCCTCATTCTCGACAGCAATCGTGGTTCCATATCGTGACTCAAAGGGAGATTTCTCGTGAACCACAAGAAGCGAAAGGTGCCATTCTTGCTGATGATGTGTGTTCATTACTTTTGAATGATAGTATTGCGTAATCACTGTACATCCACAGATGGGTCTTGGCAAGACGATCACATGCGTCTCCCTCATTGCTGCTACCATGAATTCCGCTCATACTTTTGCTACTTCCCCGTTGCCGCCCCCACCTGCTCCTCCAGATAGAGACATGATCGAGGACACCCTGTCGGCCGCTCATTTCTCCGGCAGTGTTTGGGGAATGCCTGGAGCATCCGACTCTGGAAAAGGTAAGGGCAAAGTAACAAAGGCTCAGGACAAGGCAGAAGCTGCGTATATACGTGCATGTCGCATCAAAGTCAAAAGTCGAGCGACCCTCATTATCTGCCCGCTCTCGACGGTGTCGAATTGGGAAGACCAGTTCCGTGAGCATTGGCGAGGAGAGGTTTCAGTGGTCGGGGGTGGTGGAATTACCTGCTCCGCGGCCACGAATACGTCTGGTCTTGTTGCACCACCTTCTCAGACAACCCTTTCCCAGCAAGAGCCCAACTTTGACGCGAAAGCATCTCGCCGTCCGGCAGGCAGCCGTCCGTTGCGGGTATATGTGTACCATGGGAATGCGCGCCGACCAGATTCATCTTTCCTAGCTGACTTTGATGCCGTCATCACGACTTATGCAACGTTGGCGTCCGAGTACTCAAAGCAAACGCGGAGTATCACTTCTCTTGAAGCTGATGATGAAGAGGAATGTGATAGTGATGGAGGCTTCCCAGGCGTCGAGATTGACGAGCACGGAAACCAGGTGGTACGGTTACCAAAACCAAAGCGAGCGGGGTTGAAGCGGAAAATCCCCAGCGTTGCAGTGGAGGCCACCAGCGCTCTACAGGCCATACACTGGTTTAGAGTCGTACTCGATGAGGCGCAGTATGTATTTTCTAAAGGACGTTTGATAGGCATGAGCTCACTGTGGTGCAGCTCTATTAAGGAAACTGGAACCGTGGGCAGCCGTGCATCATGCGATTTGGCTGCTGACCGTCGCCTTTGCCTGACGGGAACCCCCGTCCAGAACAAGCTTGACGATGTCTTTGCATTGATCAAGTTCTTACGTCTAGAACCCTTTGATGACAAGAACATCTGGACAGAATTTATCGGAACTCCTGTCAAGTATGGGCAGTCGTTGGGTGTTGCACGACTCCAAACCATCATGAAGTGTATTACCCTTCGCCGCACCAAAGAAACGACAGCGTCTGACGGACAGAAAATTCTCAATCTCCCACCTCGTCGGGACGAACTCCGTTATCTCAAGTTCGATCAGCATGAGCAAAGGATCTACGACCAATTCTTCACGGAGTCCAAAGCTGAGTTCAACGAGTTGTCGAACAAAAACGAGGTTATGAAGAATTACGTGGGGATCCTGCAGAAGATTTTGCGCTTGCGGCAGATTTGTGACCATTTTGAGCTTGTCGAGGGCAAGGGTTTTGGGGGCGTGCAGCCGACGGAGCCTAGCAGTTACGAGGATCTTGCGGCTGCAATCGAACGGGAGGGTCTGAACCCGTCCCGTGCAGCCGCAATCGTTGCATTGCTGAGGGAGGCGACAACAACGCAATGCGTAGAATGTGGCGAAGAGCTGTGCATTTCCGCGGAGACTCAGCAAATCATCGAGGGTGGTCTGTGTCTGGATGACGGACCATCAGCACCGAAGCGTGGCCGGAAGACTAAAGGGACGGCGTCTCGCTCGTCAACGAGGACCAATAGCCCGTCGACGTCATCCCTCGTCCTAACCCGCTGTCAGCACCTCTTTTGCCTCACGTGCTATCGGCTGTGCGTATGTCCTGGATGGCCAGATGTACCGGTGGACGTCCGTCGGTCGTGTTCCGCTTGTCAAACCGGCCTTTCCCCTCAGGATGCTATACAAGTACGGCCCGACTGTCAGCCTCAAGACTTGCCGTTGAAAAAGAAACCAGGCAAGCGGGAAAAGAAGCCAAAGGGAATGAGCCAAGAGAGCTTTATCCCCTCAACTAAAGTCAAGGCTTTGCTTAGTGATCTTATCCATTTTTCCAGAGCAAATCCTTATTCTGCCAATTATGATCCTGACTCGATTGAAGTGGAGGCGGTAGACGGCCAAGGAAAGCGTGTTGACGACGGTGTTGTGAAGACTGTCGTATTGTGAGTAGCGGTTCTGCAGACGAGGAGGAGCTGATTACGTGTCCTCCAGCTCGCAGTGGACGACCATGCTCGATAAGTACGGTTGTCCTAGCCTCGTTTTGATGATACATAGCCTTATGAGGTCTTGTAGGATCGAAGATGCGTTAGATGCTGCTGGGATTCGTTACGATCGTTTAGATGGCACTATGAAACGTGACGATCGCACAAGAGCCATGGATGCACTCAAGTACGACCCGGCTTGCGAAATCCTTCTCGTCAGCTTAAAGGCTGGCGGCGTCGGGCTGAACCTCACTGCTGCACAGCGAGTCTATTTGATGGACCCTTATTGGTATCTATCTCTCTGTTTCATCCGGTGAGGGTACTTGAACGCACGTCACAGGAACCCGGCTGTAGAAAACCAAGCTGTTGATCGCATTGTACGCTATTACCCGAGATATGTTAGCTGTTTCTCAGCTCATGCTTTTGCCCTACAGCACCGCCTGGGACAGACACGTCCTGTAACGACCGTCAAACTCATCATTGAAAACTCTATAGAGGATCGCCTGTTGGAAGTTCAGCGAAAAAAAACAGAGTTGGCCAATATGACCTTGGGTCAGAACTTCAGCAAAGCTGACATGCTGCAACGGCGAATGGAGGAGTTGAATCAGCTGTTTGGGCCATAAATTATGTCGACTGACGCATGTCCTCATCTTCAATTTGGATGAGATTCCTACTTCTGACACAATACCGTAATCCATACTTGTAGAGCTACTTCGCTGTAATTCGTAGACAACTCTGGAGAACATGCCGCTTTGTACAAGTGCACGTAACAATTAATTGTACCGAGTCTCACAAGCTTCAGAACGCAAAGTGGGCCGCGTTCTTCCGTCGTCCCACGGCGTAGACGAATATTTGGCTTACAAAAAGGCCGAGCATTATCCCGATGGCGACCCGAATCATGCGTACAGCCAGAGAAAAGCCAGACGAGTACTGCTCTGTCGAACTCGGACCAGTGGTGATAAGTCCTCCTCCCTGCGCGATGCCAGACTGTAGAAAGAAGCGGTCAGTGCGGCACGCACAGGACTGTGAGATTGCATACGGGTACAAGGAAAAGAACGCCCGTAACCATCGAGGTAAAAGCTGTCCCGCGAACGATCCTCGAATAGAAATTGCCGAGTAGACCAATGATCAAGGCCCCAAAGGCGGATACGAGGTCGCCATTGTCAGGTAGGAAGATATCGCCCAGCTTGTTGGCGGTGAACGACAGACATGCAAAGACGACCATCACGAGCAGCTGCCAGCTCCGGATTTTCTGCATGTTTACCATAGACGAAGCAAGAGCGTAGGACGGGACCAGGACGGGCAATAGCCACCAGGGAAGGGGTTGTCGCCACCACGGCCAGCTCGGGTCTCTATAACAGCCTTGGGATGTCGTCAGACAGTGTGGGATATGACGGGCAGCGCGGAGTCACTCTACCTCTCAGCAAGTAGTTCTGGTCAAGGGATGCAACATTGGCGAATCCAAACACGGCCCCTCCCAGTGGAAAAGTACCATTTTGGGCGTGAAAGGAGCCATGTAGCACCATATAACTCGGCGTCTGGCTCTTCTCGAGGGCTCGTCGCGCACGGGGATTGATCACGAGATACATGTCAGACCCGATGGCCAATCCAAAACCCTACACAATTCCATAGTCAGAGCTGTGTTTCGCCGACACTCGGCATCCTACCAAGAAGAGCGTGTATATGATTGCATAAACCATCCGTACGGATCCGCAGAGAATGTTGCGCGACGTCAGCTCCAGAGCGCTGATAACTGCGGAACTAATTGACGGAGTTCATTCGCGTGATATCTGAAACACTCACGTATGGTGAAACCCGGTAGGATGAGAACGACGCCAGCGGCGGAAATGGCGTTGTAGCAAAACAGACCTCCAGGGATGGTGCTCAGTGCTCGCGAGACAAAGGAGACAAGAATCGCAATGGATATCCTGCGAGCTGTTAAACGGGAATAACTTGTCCAACAAGTTGATCGACGACTCACTCGTAAACGTTGGCATACGTAGCGCTCTTTGACGCTGCGTTGAGGCCCAAGTACTGCAGAACGCAGGCGCATAACCCAGAGATCCACATGTCAATGATAGAGCCTCCGAATACGATCGCAGAGATCGTGGAAGCTGTAAGGAAAGCAAAGAGGCACCGCGGCCAGAGCGAGTAGATAGGGGGAGCACCGAGTATCTCTTTGAGCTCCTGCGTCCCGTCTTCAACTGTCATCTTATCATGCAGGATCTTGCGATAGACGAGGTGGACTTGATGCAACGGCGTTAAGGCGATGCGACCCTTGGCCTTGACAAAGTGAGTCTCGACGGACGCCACGTCTTCATCTCCGAACGTGACAATAATGACATCTGGAATGTGCACAAAGGCTGCTTTAGCATCAAGTATATTGGACGCCGTGTTTAGCTGTGTATCGATTCGGTGGGACGGTGAGCCAAAAGTCAGCAAACACTTTGCCAACGTGAGCATAAACTTGCGGCGTTTATCGATATCTGAGTTTCACACTGTCAAGTCTGACAGGCTGATGCCCGACGAGCGCACCTTGTACATGTTTGATGATTCTCGCCTCCGTTTTGTTCCGTCTCATGACGTTGAGTCGCTGTTTCCCCCCCTGATAAAATCTCCGCCCTTCCGTATCTCCGGAGAGATGTGGTAGGAGGGCTGCGTGGTCCCGAGGGGCATTATCTTCAGGGACATCAAAAGCACTCGGCCAGTTTGGTTGCGACTGTGATGTTTTTGCGTCGCTAAACAGTGCGTCGTCGAGTGCTGGAAGGTTTTTCGAACGACCCGGCAAAAAAGAAAAAGGTTTTCTCAAAGGATGCCCTTGAGCATCTTCAAGACCGCCAGACGTCTGATTCAACCCCGTTCCTGGCGACTGTTGTTCTCCACGATGAAGGAGCGGTGTGTCGGGGAAGTCGATCTTTCCAGATGTCTTCGCCGGGAGCTTGCGCTGTTTCGGTGTTAAGCCGATCGACATGACAGTGCAGGGATGAGTGGGTCGAGGTCGAACCTACTGGAAGATATAGATTAGCGTCGTTGGTTTCAAACCGACGGAATGCACGCCATGTGGTTTCAAAGTCCAAGTTTGAATCAGACCAGTCATCGGCAACAACGAGCAACACTTGCATGCTTTCAGTGAGACGATGATACACACAACAGTACCTATGGAGAGAATATATAGCGGCTTTCGGGCTATTTGTAGGGTATACTCGGCCGGGCGTGACCGTCAGTTACCATATTTGTGGCGCAGGAGGGAAGTAATCTGCAGGAAGGAGGAAGGCATTCATGCCTTGCTGCGAGAACGAATTACCACCCAGGCTTTGGTCCGATATCCAGACGGGCAGTTGTTCGTTGGAAGTCATTTCAAATCCTCTCCAGATGCTGTCCACATCGGTGGTGTGGTGAGGCATCAGCCCCACTTGCATATGATGAGAACCTTCGGGGCTTGCGAACGACGGATCGTATGTAGGCGAGAATGCCTCGTGGTTCATGATGCCTAGCTGCTGCTGACGCTGTTGCTCAATCGTCATCGATGTGGTACGCTGAGGTTCACGTGGCATCCTCGGGGACTGTGACGTAGACGCGGCTTTCCGCTTTTGCCCTCTCTTCAGCATGAGCTGGAGTGTCAGAGCGTAACGCTTCCCAGGAACTGGATTGAAAGCGTGAGAAGGACACACGGAATGCGGCAGGTGGCCTACTCTGGGACATCATATCTGCCAGTCGTTCAACCTGGGTTCGGATCTCCTGCACGTCGCAATCGTTTGGGCTAAAGGGAGGAGAGCATACACATCCAAACTTTGGGGAGACTTGGTGATGTGACTCACAAGAGGCGGGACAGTCTTAACAAAAAGGAAGCAGCAAATGTGGCAGTAGCGTGCGTGTAGTGGACGGCTGCCGATCGATCAGACATCACAGACATGAGGGCGACGAAGCAGCTTGCCGTATTTCATCCCTTCGCTGTATGAAGGAGAATTGACGGTGATATCGAGGCCCTGGCGCGCGATTCGAATGGAACGAATAGCGAGATCTCTCTGTGCTCTCGGCATCTTTTGCACATCCTCCAAGCCATTGATCCCTCGCAACGCCGTTGCGTTATGAAACAATTCGGCATGCAATTGCTGGATTTGCAGGCTCTGACGATAAAAGGCTAATAATGGCTGTGGTCTGGTGACCCCATACCGACCGAGGTTCGCGACTCACCTGCGTCTTCATACTTTTGAGAAAAAGCGTGATCCCATGTCTTGTACCAGTTTTGGAATTCCACGTCAGCTTGCTGGAGGACATCGAACGTGACCTGATCCACGGGGCGGTCAAAGGGCGAGAGTTTGTTGTGAACTCTCTCTCGGATTGCCATCAGCTCTACCGTGGAGACAAGACGCATATCGTCCTCGATTGTGAGAGGATGCTGTAAAAGCGAACGGCACTGCCAGATGCTTTCGTCCTCCTTCAGGATGGCTGGGCGGCCAGTACCATAAGAGAGCCTGGAATCATGTTTGCGAACACGCCACCAAAAGAGTGTATGAGGGCAGCTTACTGGTGCTCAAAGAGGTACAAGCAGAACCATGTGCGGGAGGCGATGACAAGTTCGTGGTCCTCGGACCCGTCGGAGTTTTTAGACTTGTTCTGCATCCGCCGAAGCAGCTTTGGCCATGCTTTATGCAACGCTGTCGAACGCGTCAGTTTGCCATGGAGAAAACCGTGAGAGAAGAAGCTAACAAAGTTCCATTGCCATCCGTACGGCATGGCCTCCGCTGAGCCAGCCGTTATCAGACCAGCCCGATACGAGAACTGGGAGAAAACAGGCATCACCACAGACAAGCGATCGATGGAAGCAAGCACTCACTCATGGCCTGAACGGCTTCCACTCGAGTTACAGAGGAAAAGAGTGTGGCACGTGAAATGTTCTGGACCGCATCCAGGCATCGAGTATACGCTTCACTCGGCGTTCCTGCGAGAAGATGGGGAGGATACCAAGAGAGCGAGAACAGACTCACCTCCTCCGTCACGCACACGAGCACCCACCATGCAAATGGCATCCACCGCAAAGGGAGAACGATGGTGCAGGGCGTCAAACGTATCGACGCGGCAGTCAAAGACGGGCAGGAATGTAGAGCAACCGGCATAGAATCTTCCGAGATGGGTCAGTTGCAAGGTAAATCACAGAAGAACGATTGTACATTCGGAACAACTCGCGGGCCTCGTGCTCAGGTACGTGGTTCTGGGTGACGACTGCGCAGATGCACGATGAGTTTGACGACGATCGAGCTGAGATCACACACCATCGGGAAATACGAGGCCACGGGGGATTTTATGGCGAATCTTTCTTCTTTTAGCAGGACGACTCTGGCGCTCGGGGGACGGGGACCGGGTTCTACTCTGGGGCTCGCTGCTTGCCTCGCCACTCTCCTTGAGGGGAATGGGTGGACGTTCGAAAAATGTGAGGGGATGGCAGCACGGACCTTGGCAGCTCTCTCAATGGCGACGTCTGCCAGGCCCCGCAAGACCTCCCAGGGGGCGACGAGACCTGAAGCGGGCAATTCGCCGCC